>MU225106.1:341989-354118 GCA_018584345.1 Thuja plicata | reverse complement strand
TATGCTTTAGATCCGTTAGGATGCTTTAAAGCATTTACATAAAGCTTGCATGACCATCAAATTATGATTTAAAACAAAATAAAACTCTATAAATAGAATTACATTGCTTTATCCATCGTGTAAAAGTTAGATCCACAATTTGCGGGTTCTTTAACTATCTGTCGGTTCTGATGGTCAGTTTTCTTGGTCCTCGGTGTTCCTTTCTTGAACTTGTCGTCGGGTATGCCTTTTCTGTTCCTGTCGGATTAGTTCTGAAAACTGTGTCGCCGGTAATGCTTGTGGTCGCCGGTGATGCTTGTCACTTTTATACTTAGTATTTTTCTCAAAATCTTTATTCTGTTGGGTATGCTTGCATTTCACCGGTACTGCTTGTGGTTCGCCAGTAATGCTTGTTGTCTGCCGGTAATGCTTTGTCAATGTTTTTCACTGAGTATATTAATGGAAAAATAATGTCATCAATCTCCCCCTTTGACATTAGTATCAAAAACATGATATGTGCAACATACTGAGTGTATTAGTATGTACACCTGTGTATACTTCTTCCTTATTCATTTGAATGACTCCCCCTATGTATATATCGGTAAGTGTAAGTATATATACATATCCTTTATTTTTATTTTTGTCTTTTTCATCTGATATATGTATTGTACATAACTATATAAATTTCCTTTCCTCCTTTTTTGATTCTAAAGGCAAAGGTACTTACAACTTTTCAAAAAGGTGGGAATGTGAGGACTTGATTTCCTCCATCATCTTTTCCCATTTCTCTTTCAACATTTCTAGAGCCATGTGCTCTAGTGAAATCCGTACATGTATATCATAGATGCTGTCTACTATAGACATCTCTGGGGTTGCTATCAGATTTCTTACTTCTAAAATATGTTGCTGCAGAATAGTAAGATTTGGTAGAATGTGTGCATGAAGTTCCGTGATCTCACCTCTGAATTGTGTTTCAGCATCCCATATTTATTTCCTTAGCCTATTTGCCTCTATGACTATGTCATGATGTGCCTTTATGCTGTCGGCATGAGAGGTTAGGATTTATGCACTCTTTGTGACATTTGTGTCAATTTCTGCAAGTTTGTCACTGTTCTCTTTTGCAAATTTCTCAAGTGTGCACATCTTCTGAACTAAGGTGATTACTTCAGCAATCATCGGCTCTAATTCATCACTGAGTTCTGAGAGTTTTACCTTGTTCAATGCCAATTTTTGGCTGATTTTATCAATTAACTTGAATTGATATTTCTTTTCTGCTTGCTCTTCCATTGCTTGATCTGCATCTATACCTTGCTCTGTTATAGCGTCGGTGAGAACAACAATTTGTTCCTTGATTGAAGCATTTTCTTAAAGTTTCACTTCAGGACCAAGTTGTTGGAGTATTTCTTTGGCTTTGTCAAGCGCCATGTTTTCCATATGTTCTTGTATCATCTTCTTTTGTATGGCTTTCCTTTGACAAAGCACTCCAAACTCTTGAAGTTTGTCACTGGCCAACGTGGTAATGTCCCAGTTTGGAACTTCAATGACTTCATCAAGTGTCACAACCAATATATCCTTCTTTATTATTTTATTTTTCTTCTTCTTTGGCTGGGTGGAAGATTGATGTACCACCATTTGTAAGGCTTGAGACTGGGTTGATTTAGTTGGTGAGTGTTGAGAGGATGAGGCATCCTTTTGTATCTATTCTGTGTTCACCAGACGGTTTGGTGAAGACGTCTCCTCACGTACCTTAGGTATATCAGCAGATGAATCTTCTTTTAGCTTTAATTCCTCATTTTTCTTGACTTCCCCACTCTTATCTTGCTCTTCAACCTTTCTCATTATATCATCAATTGTTTTATCTGCCTCTTTGCTTTGTTCTTTTGATACATCCTGTTGCTCATCGATTGCATCCTTCATTTCAATATCGGTATCCTTAGGATTGTTGGATGCACCTTGGTTTTCATCTATACCCATATCCTTGGGTATATCATCATCTTTCTTAGATGATTTATCCCGGCTTGACTTTATATCAATAGCATCTATTAATATATTCATATTTGTTGGTGTATTGACTATTGCTGTGTCAATAGCTATGTCCTGTCCGTCGGTCTTACCCTCTGCAGTATTGATGTCTTCATCTTTTTGAACCTCTGCTGTAGGGTCTTTTCCTGTAATGGTGTCGAAAATGTTGTCTAACCATGAATCATCATTCATATCAACATTGTGACACCCTACATGAGATGTTAGTACCATATACATATCTCCATTCACAAGTGCATTAACATAAATCATCTACATACATACATATCTATGTCTACATGTGCATCTCATACATATTCATGAAATCAAAACATGTGCATCTCATACATATTTATAAAATCAAAACCTGTGCATTTCATACATATTCTTGCATACATTTTCATACATCTAATCATCTAATCATATAGCATACATCTCATAAAGTACAAACATGACAAGTGCAATGATACCGAAAGTAGAGCTCATATATATATATATATATATATATAAAGTATCGATACAAAATGGGTGCTACTCAAGCAAACTCTATCTAAAAAATGCTATAATACAAAGATGCCAACGCATCAGTTACATCATGTTATACAATATGCAAGATCGATCAAAGTGCTCAATCTAACTCTGGCCCTCTCCCTCATCACCCAGAGGAGGTGGAGGAGGAGGCATATCTACATGAGGTGGTGCCTGTGCGCCATCTGAGGCTCTGGCATCCACTGAGAATCTCGACACCTACTCTGCTCCATCAGGCACCACACCAACATAAGCCGCATAATAGTAGGTTGCTCGAGAGGACTGATTTCATGTCTCCTCCTGAGACCTCTCTAGCTGCTCTTAGACCTCTCACAACTCCTAGTTTCTGTCTGTGAGTTGGGCATCTCAGACAACTAGCTGTGTCTGTAGGTCCCCAATTTTCCGCTGCATCTGCCAGACTCTCTCCTTGGATCTCCGCAGGGCATCTTGCATCTGTGCCAAAATGTCCCATGGCACTGGATCTTGTGTAGGTTGCTCCTACTGTACTGGCTCCTCCTGCATCTGCTCCTGATCTTCCTGCTCAATTGTCTGCTCTGTCATCCTTTGTTGGTTGTCTGAGATGCCCGGCTCACAAATAGAAACTGGGAGTTGTGAGAGGTCTGAGAGAAGCTGGAGAGGTCTTAGGAAGAGACATGAAATCAGTCCTCTCGAGCAACCTACTACTATGCGGCTTATGTTGGTGTGGTGCCTGATGGAGCAGAGTAGGTGCCGAGATTCTCACTGTATGCCAGAGCCTCAGATGGCGCACAAGCATCACCTCATGCAGATATGCCTCCTCCTCCACCTCCTCCGGGTGATGAGGGAGAGGGCCAAAGTTAGATTCAACACTTTGATTGATCTTTCATATTGTATCACATGATGTAACTGATGCATTGGCATCTTTATATTATAGCACTATAGTACAAAGATGACAAGTGCAATGATACCAAAAGTAGAGCTCATATATATATATCTCAAGTGTCGATACAAAATGGGTGCTACTCAAGCACACTCTATCTAAAAAATGCTATAATACAAAGATGCCAACGCATCAGTTACATCGTGTGATACAATACGCAAGATCGATCAAAGTGCTGAATCTAACTCTGGCCCTCTCCCTCATCACCCGGAGGAGGTGGAGGAGGAGGCATATCTGTATGAGGTGGTGCTTGTGCACCATCTGAGGCTCTGGCATACACTGAGAATCTCAAAACCTACTCTACTCCATCAGGCACCACACCAACATAAGCCGCATAGTAGTAGGTTTCTCGAGAGGACTGATTTCATGTCTCCTCTTGAGACCTCTCTAGCTACTCTCAGACCTCTCACAACTCCCAGTTTCTATCTGTGAGTCAGGCATCTTAGACAACCAGCTGTGTCTATAGGTCCCCAATCTGTCACTGCATCTACTAGACTCTCTCCCTGGATCTCCGCAGGGCATCTTGTGTCTGTGCCAAAACGTTGCCTGGCACTGGATCTTATGTAGGTTGCTCCTACTATACTAGCTCCTCCTGCATCTGCTCCTGATCTTCCTGCTTAGTTGTCTGCTCTGTAATCCTCCGTCTGAAGCGTCTCTCTTGTACACCTCTACCACCAGCATCAGGATCAATCCTCATCATCCGAATAGGGATGTCAACCTATGTAGTGCAGGGCCAAGGCCCTTGATGCGGAGGTGGCTGCAGTCCCTGTTGTGGCACCTGCGAATGTACCACCTGCACTGGTACTCCCATCCCTAATAGATCTATGAAACGAGGGAATGTATGGCAAGCAAAATACTCTTTGTATGCTGGCATCATGTCGCCATCCGCTACCCCAACCATGTAATCCCAGCATGTCAATGGTAATTCCTGAACATCTATCATGCTACGACCAGGATCTAGCAGTATTGACTAACCCTTCCTCTTCTCATCGGTGAAGCAGGCGTATGCACAGTACTCCTATGAAATTTCCTATGGTCAGCCGAACTGCCACCACACTCATGTCAAAGGAAACATCTTGATCATTGTAATAGAGCAGCCGATCAGTGGACCGGAACAAAACATGTATCCAAGATGGCCTCGAGCATCGTCCTAGTCCTCGGTCACTCTCCAAGGTTGCCATACTACTGCTACCAAGTCATCTGACCTCTATACCTATAAATATAAGGCTCATGTGGCTGCCTCATATCCTCACAAATGGGCTTGGAGATAGGCATGTGCTCCCATGCCCACACCTATAATACAAACACACCTGCAGCCATACTCTTCACCTCTTTGTAGGCGATCTCATGCAACTCATGGTACATATGGGTCAGCATACACTAACCCCATCCATACTGTATTGGCTCCGCTAGCATCCCCTGCAACATCCTCCCCCACCCGCACTCCAAACCATGCTGATCATGATTTGGCATCAGGTAACACCCCAGGAATGCTACTAATTCCACAGCCAAGCAATGCCTCGACCTGTACTCTCTGATCAGCTCCTCCCATGGGATGGCTCTACCCATGACAAGATCATCCTGTAATATCTCCCAGAGTGCTACTATACCTGCCTGTGGCTATACATCATACTCAACCCATGGACTATAGAAAGGGATCCTTAGTATCCTGTATATATCCTCAGGGGTAACTATTACCTCACCCTGTAGAAGGTGGAAGGTGTTTGTCTCCGAATAGAAACGCTCCACTAGTGCTCCTAGTAATCCGTGATTCACTTGAATATCGGGTACCTCATGAAGGTGTGACAATCCTAGTTCATCAATGTGGGCTACCTCCGCATCATATAACTACCTAACCATCCCCTAAATGGCTAGATGGTGTGATGTAAAGGCAATATCTGGAAACTCAACCTGCAAGACATTCGAACAACAACGTACGATCAGTACTCAGCTAAAGATTAAAGTTAATCACTGCAAAACTGAGAAATGAAGATACACAAACATCCTAAACAAGGCTACAAAGATGATAGAAACGCTAACAGACTGAACAAGACTCTGCTAATCTCCAAATTGCTTTTCTTTTCCCACGCGAAGAAGCAACATTTGTGCAAAACTTCGTGCGAAGAAGTTCACTATTGGGCATGAAGTTTCACTCTCGCGTGACATTTCACCCAGCCTGGCATGAGAAAACCCCCTTTCTGAGGCTTTCTCATGCGAGACATGGGTGCTCTCCTACGTGAGGTTATGCGAAGGTACTCATGAGGAAATGCTTTTCAGCATTTTCTCGCATGAGCTTTGGCATAGGCAGGCACGAAAAACCTAGTTCTTCGCACGAGGACCCATGGGTTAAATCTTAAAAATGTGCTACAAATGATGAAAAAATCAATAGAATGCAACAAAAATTTAATCAACAAGGAGGTATTCGACCACTTACCGGTACCCCACACACCGCCAGCCGACTGTGACGCTTGGATCACTTGAAACAATGAGAACTCACGGGGACCACCATTTTTTCTCAGAGCTCTTCTCTCGCAAAAGTCAAAAGATGCAAATGAATTGAAAAAGACACTTTTGGCCTATATATAGGTTTTGACTTAATTTTCAAAAGTGCTCCATTTTATGTGAAAATTTCACCCTTGGCTAAATCGACCACTCTGAATCCATTTTCGAGATCGAAATCAAAATTTGAGACTTCTATATAGCTCAAAGTCGCATTTTAAATTTTTTGGGACCGACTCGATCAGACGCTTGTGCAGTCGACTTTCTGACATCACTTTCTTATAAAAATCATATCCAATCAATGTTTTCTCAAAATATTTGAAAATTTCAATACAAGTCAACTCTAGTCAAACCTGGTCAAACAGACCTCAAAATTGCTGGAAATCACTTCTAAATCTTCCGTAATCTATTATGAGTTCTCCTCAACCTTTGATTCAACATCTATCTGCGATTTATCATTTTCAATCACCATTATCATGTGTCATCTTTCTATTTCACTCCTAAGGGGGCAGGATGATTACATAATTGAATCACTTCGAGTCTATTTGAAATCAATCTGATCTGATTTTGAAAATTCCTCAATGCTAGAGGTATCTCATCACTTGGGGCATGTTAAGTTTTCATACTTCATAGTCAAAACTGGGTATTCCACAATTTCAAATTGCTAGGGGCATCTCTGTTCCTTACATCTTGTCATCTCATCTATTAGGTATTTGAGAAATCTAACTCAGATCCCTAAGGATCAAGCTTCATTCTGGAGATAGTTCTTGAAATCTCATCTATTAGGTATTTGAGCAATCAAACTCAGACCCTTGAGGATCAAGCTTTGTTCTGGAGATGGTTCTCAAAATATCATCTATTAGGTATTTGAGAAATCTAACTCAGATCCCTGAGGATCAAGCTTCATTCTAGAGATGGTTCTCGAAATCTCATCTATTAGGTATTTGAGCAATCTAACTCAGATCCCTAAGGATCAAACTTCATTCTAGAGATGGATCTCAAAATCTCATCTATTAGGTATTTGAGCAATCTAACTCAGATCCCTAAGGATCAAGCTTCATTTTGGAGATGACCCTTGAAAACTCTTTTAACCGGCGTCTGGGCAACTAACCTGGATTTCAGAGAATCAAGCTTTGTTTTGGAGATGATTCTAAAACTCATTCTAATTGATATTTTGGAAATGTAACCTAGATCTTGGGGGACCAAGCTTTGTTCTGGAGATGGTCCTAAAAATATCTATTTGACTATCTTTCAAAGAACAGGTATCAGGGTAATCTAACCCTAACTCCTGAAGATTGAGCCTCATTCTAGGGACAGTCTTTTGAAAGGTGATAATCTATTAGGTATTTGGGAAAGCTAACCTGGATTCCTGAGAGTCAAGCTTCATTTTGGAGATGACACTCAAAATCTCTTTTAACCGGTATCTGGTCAATCCAACCCAGATTCCTAGGAGTCAAGCTTTGTTTCAGAGATGATTCTAAAACTTGACTTAACTGGCGTCCCGACAATCTAACCTAGACATCAAAGAGTTAAGATTCATTCTAGAGATGGCTCTGAAACCTTCATCAGTTGATCTTTACATCATCAATTCTTGAAATCAATCTCAACTGTTCTTCTATGATTCAAACATCAGACTATTCTTTGAATCAATGCGCTACTCGCACATCAATTCAAAGAGGGGAAAAATGTAATACCCCAAAATTGGCATCTTGCAACCCTAACCAATTTTGTTGCATTTATCAACTTTCTGAATCATCAAAGTCTTATGGTACTAGGCAATCTCAATTTTTGACTGTCTCTACTTGACCTAAGTGTCAAATGCAGAAAACTCTAAATCTGCATTAATCACATACTATATTTAATTCCTAAATATCAATTACAATTGGCTAAATAAACCCTATGATTAGATTAATTTAATTACAAAGTCCTAGCAATTTAATTAAATTAAATTCACCCTTTTAGTCAAAATACATGAAAATGAATTAAATAACATTTGATTATTAAATAAATATCCTCATTTCAATAATTTAATTTAATTATTCAAATAATTGAGAAAGTGCATTTATGAGCTCATATTTCATTTATTTAATTAAATAATCCTTCCAAAATCCTCACTTCAGTTCAGAGATGGAAACTTTGAGTTAACTCTAATTCAAAAGTGCAACAAATCAGTTAACTATTTCATTCACTCCAAAAGGCCAATAGTTCACTGTCTCTCTCAAGGAAACTTACCGTTCTGAACTGGACTCTCATTTTATAAAAGAATCCTCTTGTTTCTAATTCAAAAATAGAAGAATGCATATTTTTGGAGTATCGAATCACTGTTGGATCATTAACTCAAATTCGTGTGCATTCAAGCTTTCATTATTCTCATTATCATTGCAATAGATTAATATCATTCAATAGATTAATCATGCCTAGCTTAGCTTCTTTCAAGTATTATTAGTTTAATCTCATCTTCCATTTCTATATTAATCTCACATAACTCATTTATAGATTAAATATTGCATTTGCATTCTAGACTAAATCCTCCATTCTCAGATTGGTCTCAGTTGTTGGACTCTTGATTTCTGAGAGCTACTAAAAACCCCATCTAGATAGGAGGAAACAAGTTGGCTCATCCAGGCATGTAGGATGGATAACTCCATATTCATTCCTATATGTGACTAATGAATAAGGACTATGTTAAAGTGTATGGCTAGATAAAGAGGCCCACATTTAGCATATACAACTATTAGGGTTTCAGCTATACAAGATCTTAGATCTCTAGGAACTTTTACTATTACTCTTGATGCATTGATAGGGAAATAAGTTCATTTGAGTTAAGCAATTATGATAATATCATGCCAAAATTTGAAGCTTCTTTCAAGTTATCATTGACTCTTGTACCATCTAGAAAAGGAAAGGAGATATCTAATAGATTTTTAGCATTTTACCCTAATGATTATGAATCTATCTTGTTTGAAGAAAGAGAACATGAGGAATTGGAAGCTTTATTCACTAAAAGGTTTCCTAGAGGGAAAGGAAAATATAAGGGTAAGTTTCCTTTGAAGTGCTCTACATGTAACAAAATTGGACATATTTCTTCTATATGCCTTAACAATGATAGGATGGAGAAGCCAAGAAGATTCAAGGATAAGAACAAGATAGTATGCTACCTCGCTGAGGAAGGTGTTACCGATGATGAATCTGATGGAAGAGATGAAGAAGAAATTATGTTTGTTGTAGTAAAGGAAGAACCCTCAAAAGAAGGTGAGAAAGCTTTGGTTTCTAACATGAATCACAATGGTAACTGGATTATTGACAGTGGGTGCACTCACCATATAAGTGGTGATAGAAGAAAATTCATCAAGATGGAAGAATATGATGGAGGCTCGATAAGATTTGGGAATGATGCTCCCTGTTTGGTAAAAGGTAAAGGATCTATTGCTTTGATTGATAAAATAAAATGTGATGATGTCTACTAGGTTGATGGTCTGAGATACAATTAATTAAGTGTTTCTCAGTTGAATAACAAAGGATATAGATTGGAGTTTAATGAAGGTATATGCAGGATTATTAGAAAATTAGAACTAATTACTATTGGTGAACAAACTAAAGGTAACTTGCTCCATCATAATTCTACTTTTAAGAGTTGTCTTGATTGCTAAGGTAGAATATTGTTGGTTATGGCATAAGAGGTTCTGTCATGTAAATTTTGATAACTTGATCAAAGTTAGTAATATGAAGATAGTAAGAGGTTTTCCTAACCTAGTGAAACTAGACAATGTAATATGCAAAGAATGTCATCTTGGGAAGTTAACTAGTTCTAGTTTCTTTAGTAAAAATTATTCTTCTAAAAGTATTTTAGATTTGGTTCATACTAATTTGTGTGGTCCAATGAGAACTCAGAGTTCCTATGGTGATAGATATTTCATGTTGCTTATTGATTATTAAGATTCTAGAATGATGTGGGTTATATTTTAGAGGGAAAAATATGAAGCTTTTCAAATTTTTAAGATCTACAAAGACATAGTGGAGAAGGAGATCGGTAAGACCCTAAAATGCCTTAGATTTGTTAGAGGAGGTGAGTTTACTACAAATAAATTTACTACATACTGTGAAGAACATGGAATTCAAAGATGAATGTCGGCTCCTAGAATACCTCAACAAAATGGTATTGTTGAAAGAAGAAACATGTCTATCATTAATTGTGTCAGGACATTAATGATTCAGAAGGGTGTTGGACAAAATTTTTGGAGAGAATCAGTGAGAACTACTATTTACACATTGAAACATAGTTCAGTTGAAGAAAGGTACAAAAAAACTCCCTATGAGTTGTGGCATGGACGATCACCATGTGTAGATTATTTCAAATTTTTTTGGGAGTAGATGCTATATAAAGAGATATGAAAATATAGGTAAGTTTGACCCAGAAGTGATGAGGGTATATTCTTAGGATATTCCTAAAAGAGAAAGTCCTATAAGAACTTTAACAAGAGAACAAATAAGATAGTGGAAAGTGCTAGTGTAAGAATAGATAAATTTTATCAGAAAAATGATGAATCCATAAAGAAGAAGCCCAAATACTATCATGGGTTTGTATATATACAACTGGTGGAGTAGAACACTATAGAAAAACCAATGGAGAGATAGGTCAATGAACAAGAACTGATACAAGTGATTAAAGAAACTCCTAGAACTGAACTGGTATTGCTAAAGTATGTAAAGTTGAATCATTCCCTTGATCAAATTATTGGTGATAGAAATGCAGGTGTGTTAACAAGGATAGTGAGAGAAGGTACCTATTTTCTATCTGAATTGAACTTAAAATAGTTAAAGATACATTGAAAGATGAAGGTTGGGTGAAAGCTATGGAAGAAGAATTGGAGCAGATTGATAAGAACAAAAATAGGACATTAGTACCCAGACTAATGGACAAGAATGTGATTGGTACTAAGTTGATTTTCATAAAAAATATGAATGAGACAGGTGAAGTGGTAAGGAACAAGGAAAGGTTGGTGTGCAAAGGATATGCACAGGAGGAAGACCTAGACTATGGTGAAACATTTTCACCTGTGGCCATAATTGAAGGTGTAAGGATATTTATTGCATATGCTGCTTATAAAGGATTCAAGGTATATCAAATGGACATTGAATCAACTTTACTTAATACTGTTTTGGAATAAGAGGTATACATTTAACAACCTGAAGGATTTTCTAATTCATAAGGTAAGAACATGGTGTGTAAATTATAGAAAGCTTTGTATGGGTTGAAACAAGCACCTAGGGTACGCTATGAGTGATTGCATTAATATCTGATTCAGATTGGTTTCCTAAGGACAAGTGATAACAGTAATGTGTATTTTAATATTGAGAAAGATGACAGGTTGTTGATTGCAAAGATATTTGTAGATGATATCATTTTTTGGGGAAATGAAGAGATGTGCAGATCATTTGCAGAAGAGATGAGGAAATAATTTGAGATATCTATGATTGACGAGATTAAATTCTTCATTGGATTTAAAGTTCAATAGATGAAAGATGGTATCTACATAAGCCAAATCAAATTTGTAAGGGAAATATTGAATACTTTTGGGTTAGAAGACTTAGAACCAGTTGGTACCCCTATGGTAACTAGTTGTAAACTATCAAAGGAAGGTGATTCTAAAGAGGTGGCTGAGACACTTTACAGGTCCATGATCAGTAAGCTATAATATGTAGTGCACAATAGACCAGATATAGCACAAATTAGTGACCATATTTTCTTCTAATCCTAAGGAATATCATTTCGTTGCAGTAAAAAAGAATCTTCAGATAGCTTAAGGAGACTAAAGACTACAGTCTCTGGTATGGACATAAAGGTGATTTTTATTTGAATGTGTTTATTGATGTTGATTGGGTAAGTAATGTTTATGATCAGAAGAGCACAAGTGGACGTGCATTATTTCTAGGTGAAAATCTTGTATCCTAGAAGAGAAAGAAGAAGAAATGTATATCTCAATAAACAACTGAAGCTGAGTATATTATTGTTGTAATTAATTGTACACAGGTAGTTTGTGTTATCCAAAATCTAATCATACAACAATAGGCACCAAAAGAGAAATTTGCATGTACATGTTACCCAGTTAACACTATCTTACAGTTTTTGATGATTTACATTCACTTACTACATTTATTATCAGATTTTCATTTTATGTACTCTA
>MU225106.1:309424-328002 GCA_018584345.1 Thuja plicata | reverse complement strand
AATACAATTGACTTACATACTCATATTTCTTATTGTGATCATTGTTCAAAGTTCCTGTTTTCAATTTTCTGCATATAAGAGTAATGCTTTTGCAAGTATATACTAGTGAATTATAGCAATTCCTATTATATATTGCAGAGATATAAGCCTTTTGTGGAAAGTGCATTTTGTTAATGAGAGGAGTATTGCTTGTGGTGAAAACCCTAGTTATTCATTTTCAGTTAACCTATGTATTGATCAGTGAGTGATAAGTAAAGATCCACCAGAATATGACAAGTATAAGTCAGTTTGAAACTTCATAAAAGAGTCTGATTATCGTTGGTGTATCACCTTTCTTTTATGCAATTTTAGTTACAAGCCTCTTTTCTCTTTTCCCAGTTCAGTTTTCAATCAGGAAGTGATATACCATATTTTATAGGAGCCGGCCTAGAATCCGGAGATTCCTCTTCACTCATAGCCTACCCACAGCTAGGAGAGGTTTCCATTGTGAGGATGGAATTGTTGTGTAGCCCTAATGCCTGAGTTAGGGTGACAATTCTAAACCTGAGCAGTTTGGATCAAGTAGATTCTAGAAGGAAATCAAGAGAAAGTAACTGAACCGATGGTTATCTATTGTGACAATACAAGTGCCATTAACATTTCAAAGAACCCGATGATGCACTTTAAGACTAAGCATATTGCTATCAAATGTCATTTTCTTAGGGAACATGTACAGGAAAATGAAGTGAGGTTGGTGTATGTGCCAAATAAGGAGCTTGTTGATGATGTTTTCACTAAACCATTGCCTAAGGATACATTTGAGTATCTAAGAGGTAGGTTGGGGGTCATTCCCCTATTTGAGTTAAATTAAAAGAAGACACAGTTGCATCAATCCAAGTGTATTCATTGAATATCTTTATGTTTGGTCTGATGTTGTGGGGATACTCCTTAGGGGGAGTAGTCTATATAGTACTATGTTTTGGTTAGTCATGTATAGTAGAGAAGATATTAGGTGTGTTTGACACCTTTGACATTGTTGTCAAAGGGAGAGAATGTATGCATGATAAATGGGAGAATGTGGAGTTGTAAAAGATAGAAATGGAAACATTTTTATGCATAATGCATCATGTTGGTGAGAGGAAGATTGAAGAGCGGTAGAGAATGTTGCCATTATCGGTGAGGTAGAGAGTGTTTCCATCAAAGCCAAAGAGGGAGATTGTTGGAATATCTGATGCAGTGATGGCAAGTGAGTTTTGGAGATTTCATGATGTAGATTTTATTACAGGATGATAAGATATTATGTTGTCATTGATGTCAACTATTGAATTTGTGTTCTTAGTGTGTTGTCAAGCCTAATTGTGTTGAATGAAGAGTTTCAATGAATTTCAGTGGTTTCTATCTTTATGGGAAACTTACGTGTGTTTTTAGATGTCTAATGCATGACCACTACCGATAAAGTAATCTTATGTGAAAGTTGTGATTGGTTGAAGTATAACACTACAACTGGTAGAACAATTAATGTTAGGTGATAGATGATTTGAATGTCATGTCAAATCTTTGTTGTATCTTGTGGTGTGGTTACAAAATATGGTGGTCAATAGTGTTCAGATGCTACCATTGCAACCATAAATAATTTGAGTGACCGCTGTGAAGGATAGATGATCAGTGAGCAGAGATGGAGTTGTTTATAGGTTACAGTGTTTGCATTCTTGAGTGACAGTTGATAAATCTTTGATCAGTGATTGGTGTTGAGATTGTGGTGGAATCGATTGAGTTAGTCACAATCTAGTGATGTGTCTTTATGATTGGAGGTGATGATCTGGCATCTCATTTTTTGATGCTAGCATGTGGATAAGATTCTAGAGGAAGCTTGTGTTTGGTCAAAACTTGTTTGACTCCTTGACACAACATTTTATGTAAATCATTGTATTGGTCAATGCGGTCTTGGAAATGTGTTTTGTACATTGAATTTTATCTTGTGGCATGTTGGATTTGAGCAGGATGTTTGAAATTCTAATTTAGGTCTTAATTAAGGTAGTGGACTAAAAATTTTAGTATATAATAGATGAATTTGAACGTTATAAGTGTTGATCATGTGTTGGAAAAGTGCAGTGATAAGTGTGAGTTGCGATCAATCTAGGGAAGAGTTAAGCGTGTTGAGAAGAGATTGTGTCCTTCAGTGGACCTGATCAAGAAGAGGTAGTGTTGTTCTAAAGATCATTCTTTCTATTGTTCCCTAACAGTTGTAACAGGTTAAATCCCTTAACAAGGTAGATCCTAACAGATATTTTTTGTAAATCCTCTAACAAGGTGACACTTTGACAAGTGTTTAAAGTCCTCTAACAAGGCTACTCTTAATAGGTTAAAGGTCCTAACAAGCCTAAGGAAAATCCCTTAATCGGGTAGCACCTAATAGTGTTTTTGTAAACTCCTAACATGGTTAAGCTCCTCACAGGGCGTACTTTAGTAGAGTACATCATTTAGTGGGTACTAATTCCCACTTTAATTTTCTCCCTATTTGGGTTTCCATGAGATAAATCTACTTGTAAACTTTGTGGATGGACTTGCATGTTTATGATTTTCATTTTTTGTGATTAAGGTTAATCTTATGAATGTTGGTTTAGTTTAAGAGGTTAAAAAGTTGGATTATTTGGTTCATTACTAATTCACCCCCCCTCTCAGTAATCTGATCTTAGGACTAACACAAAAAAGGGAGGAGGATGCATGTTGTAAAGAGAAAACCTCAATTAGAACATACCTACTTTGATCTTAGGGATCAAATAACTCCCCTATAGCACAAGCACAATGAAGTCCTTAACTTGGAATGTTAGGGGCTTAAATGCCCCCAGCAAGACACACCAGATCAAGCGTCAACTGTTTGTTCAAGCAGTTGATCTGGTAATATCACAAGAAACAAAATTAACAATTGAGGACGTTGGGGATTTCATCAAACATTGCAGTGGTTGGAACAATTTCTTTAGAAATACAAGTGGAGCCTCTGGAGGTTTGGGAATCCTATGAAAAATCTCCAATATTGTAGTAAATATACTAAGGGTAGAGCAAAATTGGATGAAATGTGGGGTAAGTAGTTTAATTGTATATTTACAATTTCAAATATATAATATTTACAGGCCAACAAAAATTGTAGATAAGAAAGCATTGTGGGATGCAATATCAGAAGACATCAATGACAACAAGATCAAATAAATAGATTCAAGAGAATTTAATGAAATTCTAGATCCTAGTGAGAAGTTGGGGGTATAGGAAGAGTAGTGCAATCCCAAACAAACTTTGCAGACTTTGTAATATTTAATAGGTTGGTAGAGGTGGAAATAAGAAATGAAAAGTGTACTTGGAACAAGAGACAAGGTTTTACAAATATAGCCAAAAAGATAGATCGCTTCCTAATATCTGAGGCTTGGATCGACTCTCCATTCCAAACCAATGTCTCTATCATTCCAATCCAAGTTTCTAACCATTTTCCGGTTGAACGAGCAATATTGGATGCTAGTCCCCCGCATTAATATAAATTTAAATTTGAAAAGATGTGGCTCAGGAAACCAATATTAATCAGCCTTATGGAAAATTTGTGGAAGGAATCAAATGTCTACGAAGGAGAAAAGATGTACACTTTCCATAAAAAATTACAATACATGAAAAACAATCTGAATCACTAGAATAAGACATCCTTCGAAAACATCTTCATAGAAAAAAGAGAATAGAGGCAAAAATGGTAGAACTTAGCGAATTAGTAATAAGAAACAAAATGACACAGGAAGAATATGCCAAGGAGAAATATCTCACATCATAATATAATAAAGTTTTAGAAAGAGAAGAATGCTACTGGAAAGGAAATTCAAGAGAAATGTGGCTCGAAGATGGTGACCTCAATACAAATTTCTTTCACAATTCAATAAAGATGCACATAAATAAAAATCAAATAACATAAATCCAAGGAAGAGATGGAAGATGGGTGAACATACTGAGTAAATTAAAGAAGTTGGCGAGGGTGCATTTGAATTTATTAATCTAAGCTTTATTGAGATCATTCCTCACATGGTTACAAAAGAAGAAAAATAAAATGCTTACTGCATGAATTAATTTGGAATAAGTGAAGACAAAGACCTTCCAATTGTACTGTGATAAATACCTCGGCCTTCACAAATTTATGGCAATGGTCTTCCAAATATGCTGGTCATTTATGGGGTCACAAAAGAAGAAGACATTTTAGAAGGACTTGAAGAAAACTAATATTGCAATCATTCCTAAAAACACCGACCCTTCATCCTTTGTTGAATTTCAACCAATATCTCTATTCAATACGAGTTATAAAATTATTGCCAAAGTCATAGCTAATGAACTAAAAAATAATCCTTCCAAAAATAATATCTCTGGAGCAGAGTGGGTTCGTTCTAGGAAGATAGATTTTATACATAATTATAATAGCACATGAGGTTATACACTTGATAAAAAAAAACTTGAGAGGGATGTTAATTAAGCTAGATTTAAGTAAATCATATGATAGAGTGCAATGACATTTCTTGATGAAATGTTTGGAAAGATTTAGATTTAGTATAGAATGGAGATGGATGATACCATAATTGTTCTCATAATTAACTCAATAAAATCATATATTTCTTCTTCATATATTAATGTAAAAGTGGATTTGAGAAATAATGTAAAGTTCTTTAGTTGTTTAAGGTAGAATGTAAAGTAGATATTTAGTTTATTTTTAGTAAATAAATATTATGCAATTAACTTCTAATATGTATCTATGAATGTGAAAGATACTAAAATGCAACTAAATGAGTTATTAAATAACTCATGATAAGAAGAAGATTTCAAAAGTATTTTCTACAAAGAGCTCCAGACAAAAAACATCAGATAACTCCAAACACTTTAGAAGGATTTGAAGACATAATGAGAAGACAAAGAAGACTCTTTTAGATTACCAACACATTCCAACATTCATGGACAATCATGGATCATTAGTCATTCCTAAATCAGTGGACAAAGTATTTATTTTGTGCAAGTTGGAGTTGTACATTACATTGTGTTATCTTTCTCCAACAAAGATAACTCAAGTTACCAAAGCATTTAAGTATAGGGGTGCATGTACCAAGTTGGGTGCCAATTCCATGGAAGTCCGCAACCAAAAAAATTGGCAAATAAAACAGGCACCCGTTACACTTTGGGTGCCTGAGCTGTAAATATAAAAAGGGCACCTATTTACAAAACAGGTGCCCGTTTAGGTTCGGGTGTCCAGATCTAAATGGGCACCCATTTTTTAAAAGCATTTATTTTTTTAAAAACTATTTTCCAAGTCATTTTCACAACTTGCAAAATAGGATCACATTTTGCTGTAGACAGGTGGCTGTTTTGAGAGCTACCACCGGCCCCCTTGCTATTGTTTTTTCGATTCCAGGTACATATCGTTGTTTTTTCATTTATTTTTTATCATGTTTTTCATTAAAATTGTAATTTATTGTTGTTTTTAACTAGTTTAATATTTAATGTTCAATATGTGTTATGTTTAATGTCTAATATTTAAAGTTTGTTTTTAATAGGATTAAAATAAATTGTTATGTTTAGTTTTATTTTACTTTCTAAATTATTGTAGAAAACAATAAAACTTTCAAAACTTAAAAGCCTAGGTAGAAAACCAAAATGTAAACCTAAACACAATTGAAACAAGAAACCCTAGGTAGAAAATAAAAATGTAAACCTAGACACAATTGAAAACAAAATTGTAAACCCTAGGTCGAGAAAATAAACAATAATCTCTCTCTCTCTCTCTCTCTCTCTCACACACACACACACACACACACACAAGACCTAATACCTACTAATACGACCTACTAGGACCTTTAAGACCTAATAGGACCTATTAACACCAATTAGGACCAATAAGACCTATTAAGATCTAATAGAACCAATTAAGACCTATAATGTGGCTAATAAGACCAATTAGGACCTATTAATTGACCAATTAAGAGTAATTAAGACCCAATAGGAACTAATAGGACCCTTAAGACTTAATAATACCACTTAAGACCTAATAGGACCTATAAGACCTAATAGGACCTATAAGACCTAATAGAACCAATAATACCTAATAGGACCTATAAGACCTAATATGCAAGTTGATAAGACCTAATAGGACCCTTAAGACCTAATAGGACTTATTAAGATCAATTAGGACCAATTAAGACCTAATAGTCCACCTAATAAGACGTAATAGTCCACCCTTAAGACCTAATAAGATGTAATATGACCCTTAGGACCTATTACCTAACCTAACACTATTAATAAGGCATAATGCCTAATACCTACTAATAATACATAATAAGACCTAATAGGATACATACTAATAAGATCTAATAGAACCCTTCAAACCTAATATGACCTATTAAGACCAATTAGGATCAATACGACCTATTAAGACCTAATTTAGGACCAATTAAGACCTAATAAGACCTAAAAAGACCTAATAAGATGTAATACGATGTAATAAGACATAATAGTCCACCCTTAAGACCTAATAAGATGTAATAGGACCCTTAGGACCTATTACATGACCTAACATTATTAATAAGACCTAATACCTACTAATAAGACATAATAAGACCTAATAGGATCTCTCTCTCTCTCTCTCTATTGTGTTTTTAAATTTATATTTCTAAATTAACTGTTGCATTTAATTATAAGTCTAAATTAGATCTTTGTAAGGTAAAATGTAAATTATATAGTAATTGTAAAATTTTCATGTTTGTATACATTTGCAGATTATATATCCATGGATGATTTTGATATTGAGGAGCTTTTAGCTCAGTAGGCACCACCACCTCCACCCCCTCCACCACCCCCTCCACCTCCACCCACTCTCACAGAGTTGAGGGAGAACATTAGGAGAAATGTAGATTCCATCACACAGGACATTAATAAAATTAGACGCGAGCCTCATCCACCTTCTCAGCTACTACGCCTTGTAGATAGCATGCAAGGCATTTTAGATTTGGTGTAGTCATTAGACTCCAACTTGGATAATTATCAGTCATGGAGGGACCTCATGTGTGCATTTTATGCTGATGACCTCTCTTATAAAGAGGTCAATAATTTGAAAATTACCAAAAATGATTTGAAACCTTATTTTGTGAACCCTAAAATGGGTGAGGAGATAGTTGGCAAGAAGCCACATATTTCTATTAGATGGTGTCAACACCCGTAGATAACTACACATTTTTGGGAGCGGTGGTGGATGGTATTTGACCATCCACCACATGCCAATCATGAGGTCCCCCTATATTTTTTGAAAAAATTATGGGCTGAATTTGAATTGGGTAGGAAACCCAATTACTCTAATATGAGATATTTCTAGGGGGTCATTCGGGGTATGCCACAGAGCAAGATAGGGGACAAATTAAGTGATAGAACTAGAAATAATGTTCTTAATGAGCCCCTTGTTCCTCTTCCTGCTCCAGTAGTGCTTGCACCTATCCATCATCGAGTAGTGCACTTAGCTCTTGGTTCATTGAGTACCCTTTTAGGTAATTTGTTAGATCAGATGGCCTAGGAAAGGGTTGCTCCTAGCATAACACATGTTTGCACAAGCTGTGGGGATATATGCAGGGTCCCCAGAGTGAGCCTGATGGTGATGGTGCTTCCCATAGTGGATATGATGATGTTGACGGTGGTACATAGGGTGATGTTGGAGATGAGATCACATCATATGTTGATTTTATATGTGTAGACAACGATCATACTGTAGAGGTAAATTTAATTATTTAGCACATTTGACACTTTTAAATGGCTCTAATGGACAACTTTTAAATGGCTGTAATGGCCAAAATGCAACTTTTTCCTAAGCACTACTGGGAGCTTACTCATTAATAGTTTTAATATTGTGAAAATCATCATAAGTCGATTTGTTGCTGGGTCTAGCTCCCAGTAGTGCTTGGTCAAATCTGCATGTTTGTCACTTGTGCATATACCTTATCTGATCAACTCTTATAGGTGAAGGTTGTATATGCACAGGTGAAGGCTGATCAACTCCAATATCCTATTTGTATCTATATGTTATCAAAGTAGCTCCATTGAGAATCTTGTCTACTTGACCCGATTATTTTTCTTGTGAAGAAGGATCATGTTAGATAATCTAAGTCAAGAACAAAATGGGGAGACAATCACTAGCTTGTGGTCTAAATTCAAAAGAAAAGGTAATGGAAAATGCTATTGTCCCTGCAAAATTTGTAAGGGCTTAAACACTAGAAGATTACTAATCAAAACAACTAAGAGACATTGTAGGGAGAATGGTCACATTGAAGGGGGGTTGATTATCATCCATTGGTAAGTTTTTCATTATACTTTTTTAACAATCAATATACATAAGAAATATGTGATATGGACCATGGAGGTACGAATATGGAGAATATGGTTTTGGAAGTGGAGGATCATGGAGGTGCGAATATTGAAGCTGAAGATTATGATCCCATGGAAGATGACAATCATGTGCCAGATAATACATGTGAAGATGATGGTACTAATACATTGATCCATGACACATTTGGTACATGATCTAATTAATTTGTGATGTACCTTTTAATGTTTTTAATTCATATGGGATGATTATGGTTTTTAATGTACTTACTATGTAATTTTGAGTATATGTATCGTGAATTTTTTAGCTAACATAAGATAATTGAATTACATATGTAGGAACCCAAACCCCTTTCAAGAGCATTCCACACAGTCTCATGGATTGACATGTATAAGTCAATACACCCTATAGAGATTAATGTCTTTTGCAATTTGCAAAATATCTCGCATTATTACTTTCTATCTCTCTTATTTGATGGAGTGCAAGTAGTAGCAAATAGGTGTTTGTCAGATGTGTCTTCCTTGAGTGAAGGAAATATAGGAATGGAAGAATAAAGTGAGACATTTAGTATGTCTGAATTAGGGAGATCAACTAGAGGTTAAAATACTAGAAGGAAATTCAATAAACACATGAAATTTTTCCTTGCTCAAGGGGGTCATGTTCTTATTATGATGAGAGAAAAAGTGACATCGAGGTGCCCTTTAGGTACAAACATCTATAGAAACAATGGGTCCCCAAGGAAATTCCTCCAATAAACACTAATTTTAGTGTTAAAGGAAAGATATAATATCGCATATCACCATCGTCATTACATGGTTTGGGCCTATTTTAAATGGATGGTATAAAGGTCTCTTACACCAAAGTTGTTGAATTGATGGAGTATGTTGGACCTTGTTACAATTATAAAATTTGGATGCAGATTGTTCGATATAAAAAATGTGTAGGTATCCAATCTCAAAAAAATATATTCAACAAAAAGACAATGAAAAAAGTAAAAGAGTGGATATATACATTGAAGGGAGGCCAAAAGCATTAGGGAATATTGTAGGTTTTATAAATAGTACGCGACCTGTGTCAACTATCAAGCAACCCAATTGAACATTTGAGGTGTGTGAGGGAAATCATGTAATTGTATGTGTGATAAAATCAATACGTGCAGGGGAAGATCTTCTTATTGATTATAATTTGAATCGCATAGATACAAACAATGTCACTATCATGGGGGTGCAGGTACGTACTATGTACCATTAAATAATTAAGTTTTTTTGCTAACATTTTTATATTTGAGTTCTTTTTGTAATGTTGAATCTAATCCTTCTAGGAAAGGAAATTCATCCAAACAAACTATTACAAAAAATCCCTCCAAAACCAGCCACCTCTAGAGAGTCTCCTCACCATCCACCTCATCCCTACCATCATCTTCTAAAGAAATTTATTAATCTAGTCGTTTCAAATTATTGGTTAACTTTAAATAATAATACAGGGCCACGATATGGATCAACCACATAGAGGTGAAAATGATGATCCTCTAGGCACTTCTTCTTCCCAACAAGTAAACCTCTTTGTTATTGTACTACAAATTAGATAGAAGCAAAATGGTAAATAGTGTTTTTTATTATGTTCTTTTCATCACTATTTTGGAGGAATTTTAACAGTGCTAGTAATATTTTTGTCATAGACAGGTGGTCATCAGAGAAAGGGAAAGGAACCCACAGTCCCTCTTGAGGAGTCCTTTGACTAGGACCTAGATGTTGATTTCGCAACTTGTGATGAACCTACCACTGCAATTGAAAAGTTCCTCCAAAGAATTGTAAAAATATTGTCTCAATTATCATCTATATACCCTCTGACTCTTGAGTCACAAAAGAGGGCAACTGAATTGATGCACCAAGCTCAAAAGTTCAAAGTAAGTATTAATGTAATTTTTAATTATAAAAAAATTTCAATAATAGTTTTGTGTTATACTAGTCTTTTATGTCACTAAAAAATAAGCAGATGTGTTGTTTTTACATCTTTTTTTTTGCATAATTTTGAACCTTGTGGGCATGATGAGGGAACTATAGGTGTTCTAGGTAGATTGCATGTTTTACTATCTTTTTTTTATGCTCTAACAATATTGTCCATGATATTCCATGCTTTTATTATGCTCTAACAATCTTATTCTTCAGCACATGTCAATGATCATATGTTATCGCCGCCTTAGACAAGGACATGCCTAGATCTACTACTGCCTGCAATGTTGGCAACATGCAACATGGCCACAGACACCATGGAACCACCTACTGACACACAAATTTTATTTTCTCTCTCATTATTTATATGTTTATTTCCCTTTAAGTATTCTTTCTTGGGGGCACTTCCTAATGGTTTTGATTTATGCAAAAGGAGATGAATCACATGATGAGTAATTTCCTGGATGTACTTGTATTCCTAGTATGGTAACGGTGAAGGATTTTGTGTTTCTTGTGAGTGACGAAGAAGGATTTCCCTTGAAAGTAGCCAAACTTCTAGGTACTTTAAAGATTATGCCTTTTTTTAAATATACAATCCTATGTTAATTACACATTGCATTCAATATGAGAAGCTTACATCTATTGTCTTCTTATTTCATACTACTATATCCTTCAACTAATGATACCATGATTATTTTTTAGGGAATGATGTTTTTTATGATAAAATCAATGACGAGTGTTTACGAATATTTGGGCCCACCCTCCATAAATGGTGGAACATATCCAAAGTAAACCCCCAATCCACTATTTTGATTTCATATCATTGCTAGGATAGTTTTCCTTTCATCCATTTCTTGAACTATATTAAAGGTAAGTTCACTTCATTTATGAATCTAATAGTATTTTTTTTCTTAAAAGGTGGCATGTCCAAGATTAAAAGTTAAAGGATGATCTCATAGAGAGTATGACAAAGTTATTTGGACCTTGTGCATTTGAGAAAAATAGGATCCTTGAGAAAGCTGGGTTATGTTGGAAGTATATTAGGGACCAGTACAGGAGTACATTAACAAACAATGCAAAGTATGAGCGTCCCCCCTGAATTCCTGATTTAGAGTGGCAAAATCTTATTTTGGATGCGAAGGAGAGAAGTGAAAGAAACTAAGGAAATACACCACCAAACAACAAGAGAAGGTATGTGATACTATTAAGAATGTAATTCTATACTAAATACTCTTTATATTTATATGAACTAACATATTTCAAAATTTTCATAGATTACCTGACACATCAAAGACAGCAAAGGAAAGACTATAAAAGTACGTGCAACACAAGCTCGGCTTTGGTGGTTATTCAAAACTTGATGCACGAGTTGTAATTCTTAGTAAATGAAAAACCGTATGTAAATATTTATAATTTGCAATCACTTTTGTTTTGATGTAACGATGAAATAAAAAATCACGCTACCAAGCAAAAATGCAAAGTGCGGAGTTCAATACAAGTCTCTTAGAAGAGTACAAGAGAATTGGCAACCAACAAGGCTATAGAGTTGTGGTTGAACGAATAGGAGAAATGAGTGCACAAGGTTCTACTGATGGATCCATCATGGTAAGTAAGGTAAATGATTATTTTTCAAAATTGAATAATTTACCAATTAGTTTATTTGATGCTAAGTTCCAACATAAAGTGAGTATATTTGTTTTAAGTAAGCAAATAATGATAACAATGTGTATGCAATTGGAATGCAACCTGCCAATTCTGGTACACCACCTATGCATGATGAAGTTGGTTCAGGTGTGCATCACACTGATGGAGGTATATATTTTCTATTCAAAATTTTATATGTAATTATTAATACAAGTAAACATCTCTAATTGATTGGTGTAGTAATACAAATTTAATTGCAATAGGTGTTTGGATTAATGTAACATTTTGTATTGTAGCTGTAGAGGATGTAGAGGTTAGTGTTCATGAGCACGTTGAGGTTGAGTCCAGATAAAATTAACTGAAAGTTGATGATGTTACTAGATCAGGTAAAGGGCACCATGGTTATGTTTGTTAAAGTACTAAAATACTTGTAAAAAATTATATCAAAATGTTTTTAATTTAACCCTTTTGTTTGTTATTGCAGAGGACCCCCCTTAGCATCAACAGAGAACTAGGCATGCACTGAGATCTAATGAGAGGGGAGATAATCATGATGACAACGATGTTCCTCTTCAAGATTTCTGTAAATCAAGAAATTTAAAGAAAAAAAAAGAAATGATTTTTATCTATGCATCTTAATTGATAATGTTTGATTTTTATGTAACAACATATTTAATTATGTGCTATTTAATGTTCATAAATTATATAAGGGTTAAGATTATGTTTCATTTACTTCTGCAATAGCTGCTTGAAGATTGTAAAGATTAGGACAATTTTCTGCTTTGTGACCAAACTTGTCACATCTATAACATTGTACCTTAGAGAAATATTTCTTTTGGAATTTATTGTTTTGATAGTCTCTCCCTCTCCATCCATTATTATGAGAGTTTCCTTCATGATTGTTTTGATAATCTCTTTCTCTTGATGTTTAACTACGATGTCTCTACAATTTACATAGGCAAGTCCATCACTGATGAGCCCTCGAGGCATTAGGTCAGGCCCTTAGGTCTTGTACTTTTGTGTCACTCATGAACTTTCCACTTCTTCCTAATTTTGTATATACTCTTCCCCTCTTTTATATTCCATTTGCATCTACATTCTGAATTATCTAGCTAAGTTATTAATATGGATAATCTTTATCCTCATTAATCTCAATTTTGAGGGATCTTATGTTGTGGATCGAGTTGTGTAGAGATCTATGCAGGTGTAAGAATTGATGGGGAAAGATGAATACAATATAGAAATGAGGAAGAGAAGCTCAGATATGCAACACAATGTTATGATTGTTATTGAATATTAAGGCAAGCTATTATTTAAAGTTATTTCATTTCCTTGTTGTATTATAGACAAACATTATAACAAGTAGGATCTTAAATTGTTGGTTTAGTTAAAATGGTATGTTAATATATATATATATATATATATATATATATAGTTAAGTTTGGTGTACAATAAGTATGTTGTGTAATGTACAATCTAGTATCTTAAATGTGGGCATCAAAGTTACAAAACTCACTAACTTTTACAATTTTTGATGATCCTCTTTGTATTGACAGTGACCATTTTTATGATTTTTTGTTATCCATATCAATGTAGTGGTATTCTCTCTTCATAATGTTATGCGAAAACATGATGAAATGTTCAAACACCATGGTGACTGTTATGCATATTGAATCATGGTATATTCATTGTTCTTGCATTGTCATTTAGCTTTGTTTGATTAGTCATTTGACAACATCTCTGTCATTTGAAAACATGCTTAGCATTGTCCTTCATCTCATTTCACTATGATTTTCCTTTGTTTGTCATTTGTATGATAATGTTGATCATATGAGAACCTTGTTAACCATGATATGGTGACTGCATCACCCATGTCATCATTGTACCATTGAGGAAATACATGTTTGTAACAATGAATCATGATGATTCACTATTATGAACGATATGTGTCTCCCTGATAGGACTATAATGACATATTTGATGCAGGGATTGTACACCTTGCCATGATCAACAATGTTCCAATAACAACATACTAGGCTCAACCCTTGTTGGAGCCCATTCTATCCCACATGTTGCAATGATGTGTAATTTCCAATCTAGTATCTTAAATGTGGGCATTGAAATTACAAAACTCACTGACTTTTACAAATTTTTATGATCCTCTTTGTATTGACAGTGACCATTTTGCTGATTTTATGCTATCCATATCAATGCAGCGGTCTTCTCTCTTCATAATGTTATGAAAAATATGGTGAAATGTTCAAACACCATGGTGACTGTTATGCATATTGGATCATGACATATTCATTGTTCTTGCATTGTCATTTATCTCTGTTTGATTAGTCATTTGAAAACATCTCTGTCATTTAACAACATCTCTATCATTTGACAACATGATTAGCATTGCCCTTCATCTCATTTCACTTTTATTGTCCTTTGTTTGTCATTTGTATGATAATGTTGATCATATGAGAACCTTGTTAACCATGATATGGTGACTGCATCACCCATGTCATCATAGCCCCATTGAGAAAATACATGTTTGTAATAGTGAATCATGACGATTCACTGTTATGAATGATATGTGTCTCCTTGATATGACTATAATGCCATGTTTGATGCAAGGATTGTACACCTTGTCATGATCAACAATGTTCCAATAACAACATACTAGGCTCAACCCTTGTTAGAGCCCATTCTATCCCACATGTTGCAATTGATAATCCTTAAAGGATCATAAGTTGTCATTAGTATACAAGGAAATAGTTTTTGAACCATCAGTTACATGATCACTGAGTGATAACATTCAGTCAAGTGCAGAGATCACCGAAATTAGTGAACACTGATAGCACTATCACTGATAGACAGTTCAAAGAGTAAACTAAGAGCACAGTCTACAAAGCATACCAAGCACCAGTCTACGGAGAGACAATTTTATTCCTGAGAAAAGCGGATATGAGATACACGTCATATAAAGCACTTTAGTCTTAAAAATAGCTTTGTGCTTAGCTATAAAACCATTTCTTGAGGTTCAAGAAAAACATAAGTGATAGTTTTAATCAGTTTAACTAATTGTAAAAATGCAAACTAGGAGATCAAGGTCAATTTGTAAACCTTTGATTATATAGTTTTTCTTGTAAAGTGTGAAACCTAATTAGGTCAAAGCCTTTGTATATATAGATGTATAATCAATCAAGAACATGATGATTGTAGTCAGAGAAGACATCTATTGATCAGACAGAGAGCTTCATGTAAAAGGACACACAAGGAAGAATTCAGTTATGAAGAACTAGATTCAAGGCTACCGAGCAGAATAGAGGTATTATCCATCACAATTAGGTGATGCATAATTTTGTGAACTTAAAGGATCTATATTCAGAAATTCAAGATTGCAATTTATCAGGTCATAAATATTTTTGTCTACTCTCTAACAATTGTAGAAAATAGAAGAAATCCTTCAAGAAGGTGGACTTAATAGTCTTATTATAAATATCTTAACCAAGTGCACACATACATTGTGTTGTTAAAATATCTTAACCGAGTAGACCTAACAAGTCTAACATGTTACTCCTAACAGGGTAAGATCATTAGAAGTGATCACAACTTGTAGCCTTAACCGACACCTTCCATTCTGTAGATAGTGAATCTTTGTGGGTTTCATCCCCACCGTAGTTTTTACCTTCTAACAAGGGTTTTTTGCATTACCAATTCTTGTTTCATGTGTAGCTAAGTTTCATGAATGTTTCAATGATTGTTTACATGCATTTACATTTATGTTATGATATTACATGCATAAGGTAGAAAAGCAATATGATCGGTAATGTAAGAAAAGATTACTAAGGTTAATTGATAAATGTTTTAAGGGTACTAATTCACCCCTCCCCTCTCAGTACACACCCTTCCATTATTCCAACAATTGGTATCAGAGCTAGATCTCTTATTTGGAAAAGTTTAAACACTTGAGAGAAAAGATCATACAATGGAAAGGTATAAGCTTGAAAAAAATATTGAGAATCAGAATTTGCAGATATAGATTTTCTTTGAGCAATACAAAGAACCAAGAATCAAAATGAGAGATTTATTGGATGAGAGAAAAGTCATGGCATCTCGCAACAATGAAACTGACTATCATGAAGAAGAGATACCTGACCTATTTGATTCATCAGGATCTAGATCTAGCAACACATCTTGTAATACATCTGGTAATACATCTGACACATCTGAAGGAAGCATTACAAATCTAAATGAAATCAATCAACTTCTGATTGAACAAGTGAAGGCACTACATATTGGTTAAGAGACATAGATGGTAAGAATGATTGATGTTATGAATAATGCAAGACAAGTTGAACAGGAAAGAATTTGGCTATTGATGACAAAAGAAAGATCACTAAAAAGCTGCAAGATAAAGAATCTGAGATACAGAGACTTGCTGAACATTACATTGAAATAACCATTCAAATAGTTCTTATGATTCATGAGGCCAACTGATTGAACATAAAACTTAATGGAAAATTGGAAGTTATTGGTGAACTAAGAGAAGAAAATGAGAAAGTAAAGCATGAAGAAAATATTTAGCAAAAACATAATGATATGATCATGAAAGCTGAAGAAAGTACAAAAAGAATGGATGAATTTCTGAATGGACAAAGAAGACTCAACAACAATACCAGTTTAGGGTATACCGAGCATGGAGAATCATCAAACCAAGCTGATCAAAAAGATATCTACACAAATCCAAGAGAAAAAAAGCAGTCATGCGATCATTTTGGAAAACCAGGCCACACATCAAATGTTTGCAAGAGAAAAGCTAAAGGTATTCCTAAATCTACTTCTACATTCATAGGTAATTGTTATAGATGTAACAAGCATGGACACAAAGCACATGAATGCGGATCTAAGGTGAACCAACCAAAGAAGGAATCCAACATGGAAAAATACTGTCCTACTTGCAAAATGCATGGCCACACATCTCATGAATGCAAAAAAAAAGAAAAAGCAAGTATGGAAACCTAAAGAGAAAGAAAATGCTTATAAACTAAGAAGACTCGATAATACATATGTTTGGGATTACAAAAGTTGGGTAAATTGCACAACATGTGGAAGATATGGACATATAGTTTCTAATTGTATGAGGAAATGGAAAAGAAGATCTAGAAACTGGACTAACCTCGGAATGGCATGCTTACACTATCATAAGGTCGGTCACCTAAGAAAGGACTGCAAAGACCAAGTGACAGAGTTAAGCACTTTTGCTAATGGCAACACTATTGAAGATATCAGGAGAATGAGAAATCAAATGTGGAGGAAATCTTCAATCAATGATAATGCTGGACCAAGAACTATAGTTCATGACACATCATCCAATAGAACTAGTGATTACACCACCCACACCTAAGCAATAAAAGTAAGTAGGGAACTGCACTGTACAAAGCTATATTTTACGTCAGTTCCAATATTCATTGATAATATTGAAAATTAGCATGAATGGAGATGCACTATGGTATTACTTGTTATGATTTTGTGAATCCATTCTTGTCGATCAATACATACCGAGCATCGTCGGTGTACATATGAAAAACAACTAAGTTGTCAATATAAACTAAGCATCATCAGTAAACATGTGATAGACAATCAAGTCTTCACTACATACTGAGAACCGTTGGTGAACATGTGAAAATTACAACTAAGTTGTCACTTACCCCGAGCATTGTATACTCACCAAGGATGAAGACTTTGGTATGACATCAGAGCGTCTTTGTTTCATCGACCCAGTGGTAGCTGAAGCATTCAATGTACCACTTAGGTTATTTTCTATAAATAGGGAAACAAAGAGCTCATTCATTCACGAAGCAATAAAGTGAAAACAACAGAGTGAAGAAGAGCGACTAAGAGTGACAAGATTGCAGAATGATTCACAACAGATTCAAAGGCTACTCTGACAGATTTCAACCATCCACAACAAAGATCAAGTGAGTATCTAGACTCATCGAGCTAACAATTTATTTACAAGAGGCCCTAAATATTTCACGAATGGAAACTACCTCGCGAGTCTCAAAGATCAAGAACACAAAGGACAAGAAAATTGACCTAATTAAGAACACAACCTGTGAGGAGCCTAACTATAAGTTTTCCCTGAGGTTGTTGCTGTAATGCATAAAAATGTAATACAAGAACAAAATTGAAGAACTAAGCTTATTCTAAAATGATCTATGCATACCTCAAAACATGGAAGCTAAACATGCATGTAATTGAATGTAAATGATAAACAAGACTAAACTACTCAATAATATGCAAACCTCCAAAGAAGATGAAGAGAATGGATGATTGTTGGAATGTGGTTGCTCACAATCCTGCAGCATAACAATGTGATAAAAAGGCTTGTTGAAGGAGAGGAGAGGGCTCTTCTTATATAGGATTCTTAGGGAAATGGATGGTTGAGATTAAAAGTTGGATGAAGGGATAGGATTGCTCAGGATCAATGATGTGGCCATGAGGTGGAGGCCAAGTGGATTAGGGTTTTGACCATTCAAATGGGGAAATATGCTCACACATGTGTGAGCATATATATATAAGAGTAAAGTAAAGTAATAATAACTTGTATATCTGTTAAAAGTATATATATA
>MU225106.1:289546-300946 GCA_018584345.1 Thuja plicata | reverse complement strand
TATATGTGTGTGTGTGTGTGTGTGTGTGTGTGTGTGTGTGTGATCTTAAAATGGAAGCACTTCCATGTTAAGAACATTTAGCCCTCCTTAGGGGGTGTTTTTGATCATCATCATATTGTCCCCTCATTTCTGCACCCTCTCCTACTTCTGTACCTATTTAGGACCCTGATTGGGCCTCTCTGGCCACCATCCATCCCATGTTGCACATTTTCTAGGGGCTCTGACTCCCTGGGTAAAGGTCAACCTTGACCTTGACCTAGGTCAAGGTCAACCTCAATTTTGACCTGGGTCCCCCTTTCAAGTTTGAAAGTTTGTCAGCTGTCGGGGGGTCATTAAAAGTTCATTTCCCACTTCTAGGTCAGCTATTTTGGGTTCTGAAGCGATGAATATTAAATTATATTTAATATAGGTCCTCTTCTAGGGATATAGGTTTAATTGGAATTTAATTCTCCTATGTATGCCTCTCTAGAAGATTGTGCCCTAGGTTCATATATAAGGAAGCCTTCTTCTCTCATTTTCTCTAAGTAAGCATGAAAGCTAACTATCCAAGAAGCACTAAGTCTCACTAAGTGAACAACCATCATCAAGAAAAATTTCAAGCATCCATTGTTCTACATGTTTTCAATCTTTCAAAGTGTTCAAGTATTCCTCTTAAGCATCCAAGTTCTCCATTCAAGATCAATGATTCAAGCATTCAAGCCTATGAAGGAATTTGGTTCAAGCATTCAAGATTCATCATTCAAGCCCTAGATCTATCCATCATGGTGGTGTGATCTTCCTTCAAGATCCTTTGTGCATCCTCAATATTAATTCATTCTCTCTTCAAGGTGGATTCCAAGCATACAATCATGGAGGTTTATGGTTTCTACTATTGAGTCCAAACTTTCATATTTACATACTTTTTTACATTTGAAATACAATTGCATATCTATTGAATATCATAGCTTCATTATTAGATTTACTTCTACTACTTTCTAGAATTCTCTATTTCAATTATTGATTTCAAGGTTAATTCCTAACTCGGGGTTTGACTAAGGCAAACCCCTCCCCCCAACAAACAAACCGTTTTTCTTGCAAGGACAGGTTCGGAACAACAAGTTGGAGTACAAATTCAGATACCCTTTTCATCAAACTATTAGGATTCAGAAATAGATTTTTGTCAGAGATTTTGGGTCAGAATCGGAGGTCAATTATGCCCTAGGTCATAATCAAAAATTCTGAGTGAATGGTGACATTGACTTGAAGGTCAAAATTGGAACTGTGTCAGATCGGAAAAAGATTTGTGGGTTTTGTTCATCTCTGCATTTCTGTTCCAGATCCGGTTGCAGATTTTCTAGAAACTCAGTGCAGACCCCTGAAAACATCATTCTTCAAATCTATAACATTTGGAGGTTAGTACCTTTCTCCTATTCATTTCAATGAAAGTTCTTAATCTTTCTAAATCTATCACACATTCTTTTCTATAAAGCGAAATCTAAGGTCTTCCTCATTGTTCTCATTTCCAATAGATTCATTCATTTATGCATTGATCCTTCCTTTGGGGTTAATCAATTTGGATCCTTCCTTTGTGTATTTGAGGTTAAAAGGAACATCTTATCTTCCCCTTACATTTCAATAAATATTCTAATTTCAAATATAACATCCATTTCATATCCCACATTAAATCCACCACTTTCCTATTTCTTATCTTACATTTTGGTGAGCCCGTGATAGACAACTCTTTATTTTTGGTGTTAGATGCTTTGCCTCTTTTCCTTAGAGACTATCTTTTGCATACATACTAAATTAGTTTTTTTATTCTCTTGCATTTTAGAATACAAAAAAATCCACATACTTATAAAAATATAAAAACATTTCTTGCATTTCATTCACTATGAGAATCTTTAAGAATCTTTGGTGTATGGTTATTTTCCTCATTATTCTTCTTTTATCATCTCTTTATAGTACTTATGATGTTTATGAAAGTATCATCCATTTCATCATGTTTGTTACTCTTCATGCTTCACTTGCTCATGCTATTATGATATTAACTAATATTAATCTTCCCACTTTCAAAACTTTCATCAAGGATTTGTGTAGTGGACTTATTGCTCTTTTGGATTATGTGAAGAATTGGGTAGATGATACCCCATTTAATAATCTTCCTAATCCTAATCCTATCATTCCTAATCCAATTCCTAATATTCCTATTCCTATTTCTCCATCTTCTATCCCTAGTTCTTCCCACATTTATGATGGGGCTCAAGCTAAGGTTCATGATGCCGATGTTCAATAATTCTTTCATTTACCTTCCCCTTATCCGATTCATGATGATATTAAAGGGAAAAACAAAGAAAACTCTTCTAAAACTATCATTCCACCATACACAAAATTTTTCATGAACACCATAATCAATCACCTCCTGTAGAATCTTTGCAAGATATGTACACTACCGGATACACTATGGTTGATAAACAAGGCTATAACGCTTTAGGGCTTGGTGTTAATGAACATGGCATTAAAAACTTGATTCATTCATCCCCTAAACAAGATATGCATGGTATAGGCTTCCCGCCTTCTCAATTCAAGGTGGTTGATCTTAACTATCATCCTCCTCTTCATGTTCTTCTTCCAACACCTTCCTTAGATCACCCTAACACTCCTGAAGATGTGGCTAAGAAAGTGTATGTCCAGTTAATGAATTTTAAGAAGGAAATCTTTAAACCTATGCCAAAAAATGCTCTCTCTAAATACAAATTTCCTTTTCATTACAGTAATACACATTTACTTTTTGATTGTGTGAATTTAAAGCTATATGTTAGAGAAAGAGCTGCTTTAGGAATTATATCTCATTCCCATGCAGTATTACAATTTCTTCATAATTTTGATATAGGGCATTCCCCTCGTTCTTCTATAAATTAGATATTTTTTCTCCTCTTGTCTCTTAACTGGGGGGCACAAGGTATTTCCTTCCAATATTCTAGGATCCATTATGCTCTTAGCATGTATTTTGTTTTGAGTTTAATCAGTTATTCTTTCTATATTCTATCCTTATAATTTTCTATTATGGTACATACTTCCTTCACTCATAATCATTCATGATATCTTTTCTAGGACATTTGTTTTGTAAAGATATCTCTTTTCTATTACATCTCTTGATATAATTTGGTATATCCATTTCTTTCATCCCTGGGGGGAAAGGTATTTTCCTTCTTCCTCTATCTAAGGATCTACTTTCCTTAGCTTAGTGGAATTTGTTTATTCTACAACATTATTTCCTTATAAAGACTTATGTTTTGGATATGGATACCCTCTTATACAAGAGGTGATTGTCCTAGGTCATCATGTCTTCTTTATTTTGCAAATTATGTTCTTTATAAACTCTTTCCGTTGCTTTGGGTTAGAGTTTGATTCCCTCATTCTGAGATTCCTCTTCCTCTTGATCGCAGGGGGCTTGATGATCGAATCTTTGGTCCCTCTTTTGTTTAGAAGATGACATTTTATCCTAAGAACTCTACGGTGGGGGTCTTGATGATAATACATATTACTCTTTGAGGATCCTTTTTCCATATGTGACATATCCTTTTCACAATTATCTATGCTCTTAGAGGTAAGGGTCAATACTCTTTTCTAAGGATATAATGTATATTGTTGTTAAACAAGATATCTCCTTACCTTGTGAAGTAGGTATCCTCTTTATCTTCCTTATCCTACCTAGTAGGTAGTCATGATAAGGAGGGGGGAATATATATGGTCTCCCTTATACTATAGTTTACATTTTACAACATGCTAAATCCTCATAAGGTAACACACATAAGTTGCTAAATCCTGAAGAGACATGCATTTTTATTTTTATTTTTTATTTTTGCTAAATCCTCAGAAGGTAATGCACATAAGTTGCTAAATACTAAAGAGATACACATTTTCCAATATGCTAAATCCTCAGAAGGTAATGCACATAAGGTTCTAAATCCTGAAGAGATACGCATTTTCCAATATGCTAAATCCTTGGAAGGTAACACACATAAGTTTCTAAATCTTGAAAAGACACGCATTTTATATTTTATAGTGATACACGAATGTGGATCTATGGATATTCCAAAATCTATTAGAAGATGCATTACAATTACAAAGAAAACTTTATGGGTGAACCTGTTGGGCTCTCCCTCCTTGGTGATTCATGGTAAGGTGTGCATATTACTAGGTGAGGTAGTCACTTTCTCTTTTCTCTCTTTTTATTTCATGTTAGTAGGATTAGATCATGAAGCTATGTTATCTATAGTGTTGCTCTTGTATTGCTTATGTAGTCATGTATATTTTCTATGATTAATTTCTCTTTGATTTCATATCTTTGTGCATGTATGTTGAGTTAGAATCCTTTTTCTGGGGGCTCATGTCCTTGACTAAGTGATGTTATACCTCATTACGATCCACCAGAGTCTTTCTTCTAACTTTACCGTGAGTATGTTTGATTTCTATGCTCCCGCTAAACTAGGGGCTTAATGTATCATCTTAAAATGGAAGCACTTCCATGTTAAGAAAATTTATCCCTCCTTAGGGGGTGTTTTTGATCATCATCATATTGCCCCCTGATTTCTACACCCTCTCCTACTTTTGTACCTATTTAGGACCCTGATTGGGCCTCTCTGGGAACCATCCATCCCATCTGGCACATTTTCCAAGGGTTCTTACTCCCTAGGTCATGGTCAAACTCAAACTTGACCTAGGTCAAGGTCGACCTAAACCTTGACCTAGGTCAAGGTCAACCTTGTTTTTGACCTGGGTCCCCCTTTCTTTTTTTAAAGTTTGTCAGCTGTCGGGGGGTCATTAAAAGTTCATTTCCCACTTCTAGGTTGACTGTTTTGGGTTTCAAAGCGACGACTCTTAAATTATATTTAATATAGCTCCTCTTCTAGGGATATAGGTTTAATTGGAATTTAATTATCCTATTTAGGCCTCTCTAGAAGATTGTTCCCTAGATTCATATATAAGGAAGCCTTCTCCTCTCATTTTCTCTAAGTAAGCATGAAAGATAACTATCCAAGAAGCACTAAGTCTCACTAAGTGAAAAACCATCATCAAGAAAAAATTTCAAGAATCCATTGTTCTACATGTTTTCAAGCTTTAAAAGTGCTCAAGTCTTCCTCTCAAGCATCCAAGTTCTCCATTCAAGATCAAGGATTCAAGCATTCAAGCCTTTGAAGGGATTTGGTTCAAGCATTCAAGATTCATCATTCAAGCCCTAGATCTATCCATCATGGTGGTGTGATCTTCCTTCAAGATCCTTTGTGCATCCTAAAGATTCATTCATTTTCTCTTCAAGGTGGATTCCAAGGATACAATCATGGAGGTTTATGGTTTCTAATATTGAGTCCAAGCTTTCATATTTACATACTTGTTTACATTCAAAATACAATTGTATATCTATTGAATATCATAACTTCATTATTAGATTTACTTCTACTAATTGATAGCATTCTCTATTTCAATTATTGATTTCAAGGTTAATTCCTAAATTGGGGTTTGACTAAGGCAAACCCCTCCCCCCCCAAAAAAAACCATTTTTCTTGCAGGGACAGGTTCAGAACAACAAGTTGGAGTGCAGATTTAGATAATAGATTTTTTGTCAAATATATTGGATCAGAATCAGAGGTCGATTTTGTCCCAGGTCAGAATTGGAAATTCTAGGTCAATGGCGACATTGACTTGAGGGTCAAAATCATAACTGTGTTAGATTGGAAAAATATTTATGAGTTTTGTTTGTCTCTGTGTTTCTGTTCCAAATCCGATTGTAGATTTTCCAGAAACTCAGTGCAGACCTCCGAAAACATAATTCTTCAGATCTATAACATTTTGAGGTTAGTACTTTTCTCCTATTCATTTCAATTAAAGTTCTTAATCTTTCTAAATCTATCACACATTCTTTTCTATAAAATGGAATCTAAGGTCTTCCTCTTTGTTCTCATTTCCAATAGATTGACTCATTTATGCATTGATCCTTCCATTGGAGATAATCAATTTAGATCCTTCCTTTGTGTATTTGAGGTTAAAAGGAACATCTTATCTTCCCCTTACATTTCAATAAACATTCTAATTTCAAATATAACATCCATTTCATATCCCACATCAAATCCTCCACTTTCCTATTTCTTATCTTACAATATGTAATCATGTGTATAAATCAGTTTTGAACATGAATAAATCCTCCACTTTCCTATTTCTTATCTTACAATATGTAATCATGTGTATAAATCAGTTTTGAACATGAATAATAATGCTTGCTCTATTAAAATATGTAGTGAACTGTCTAAATATATATAACAATAACTTACAAATATATATGTAGATTTTATGAGCACATGAGTATAGTAGTAAAAAAAATAGGAAGGATAAATAATCTCATTATCTAAAGTTTAATGTGTGCCCTTTTTTATATTTCTTAAAATAAATGCATTAAAAACAAATTTTTGAATCAAGAACAACAAAACAACAATACATAAGTAAGGAGAGACTATTTTAATGGATTTCTCACATTTAATACTTCATATTTTAAACCTAAACAATTATTTTCTTGCATATGAATAAAAGTTCTTTCTTCTATGGTTTTTTTTTGAAAGCATAGTTCATCTATTAACTACTAACAACAAACTTATATTTTCAGATTAAACATTTAGCATGTAAATGAAGGGAAAACCATTTTCATTAATCTTCCAAATACATGGAATGAAATACAAGTTTATGAACTCCTACTTTACAAGAATACTACATTTGCACTTGAAACTTCTCTATACAACAATAATCATACATTACATCCTTTTTTTTTTTTTTTTTACTATAATGGCTTTAATGTATAAACTTAGCCACATATGCTTTCACATTTATACAATGATGCCTTCAACACAAAATCTATCCTTTCCAAGCTTTTTCTTTTTTCATCAAGAATCGAAAAAACATAAACCTACAAATAAAATCTAAAACTTGACCACGAGAGCTCACCTCCTAGCTTAGGCCTCAAAGAGACCACCCTTGATCTTGGGGAACCAAGGAGACATGAGTTACGCATTTACAAAACTATAAACCTTATTTCAACAATAATACACAAAATACTCCCATCCAAAGCTTCACAATGTGTCTCACAATGACCCTAAACACGGGGTGAAGGTGGACCAAGTCCCCTATGGGGAGTATTAAAAAATAAACAAGGATCTCAATGCCTTCCCAAGGATTTCAAAAAATATCATAAATCTCCTCAATACACATCTACAACCCTTACGAGCCCCAAGGCAACAAGTCAAAAAAACACCACCATTATGACCCCCAAATGCATAATAAAAAATATGGCATCATGGAGCACATACTCCATGTTTTCTCCCTCTCCTCCATGAGGAGAGACTCTACTGCCAAGGGATGTCAAAAATCCCTTCATCGCCAAGGTTACTCTTCCCTCCCAAGGGTGAGTATGCCTTGAGACTCCCATGCACAAAACTTACAACAAATCACAAAATAACACACAATACAACAAGAGACACACCCATACATTTTTCCATTCCAAGCACACAAAAATTTACACTATAACTTCTTCAACACTTATGCATAATCAACAAGTAAAACAACAAGAATGAAGAGCATCTACCAACCTAGATCCAAAATTATGGAAAGAGTTGAAGAAGATCTTCCTTTTGTCCAAGTCCTTTCTCTTTCCAAAATCTCCACTAATTCTAGAAGTGTCTAAAGTTAGAGAGTGGGTGTTCAAACTCCAAGTCTCAGATGATCTCCCTTAAAAAGGCTCTACACATTACCCACAATTATCTTGGAATAATGTATGAATTGTATTGGTTTGGTCTTCCCAAACCCACTTACAAGGTTTCAAAAAATTGATCTTAGCAAAGGTGATAAAATAAACGGAACAAGTAACTTGCATCATAATGGAGGGTTGTATATCTAAGACCATGCCTCCAAAATTTAATTTTCATCCATCTTGGAAATCCAAATTTTGGAAGGGTCTTCAAGTCAACTATGAGTTTTCCTAGGGTTAAAAATGACCCTTATTTATAGGTATACCAAGTGGGCCTCCTAAAAATGACCCAAAATCAACCCTAGGTGTCCTTTTAACCCCTCAAAAACCCACCTTAAAATCACCTACGAATTGTAAGTGATATGACCATACCTCAAGCTCTCTAACCAAAATGTTCACATGAGAATCCTATATGGTACTATCCTAGGTTGGTTTCCATCCAATCCCCAAGTGGATATGTCATTGCCACATATACACTATACAATTACCAAGTGACACCACACAAATTCACATTACAAAGATACATGCCATTCCCACTTGGGTGTCTACACAATTTACAATTTATAAATAACAATTTACAATTAACATACACTCAAGCATATACCATCATGAAATAAAGCACATTACGATAAGGTTTTGTCTCTTTATTAGATGAAACCTTGGCTCTCATTGATTTTACAATGGTCTAACCTTGGTTCCCCGATTTAGTTCCATGGTCACTTTCCTACACACTAAATCCAATATCAGTAGTCCAATAAAACCATACATAAAGTAATGCAATTAATTAAAAATAATTGAGCATACATCCTTCATGACTACATTCACATAAATCACCATTAATCAAAATAATGTTTTCCACACAATCCATACATGAAATACATATACTCACAAATCCTATGTAAAATCACAACATCATAAGATCTCACATGTCAATATAGTTTAACCAAGAATCTATAAAATTTAATTTGCATCAAAATAATTATCTAAACCAATCCATCATAATGCACCATTTATCCAAAACAATATTCACAAATCAATTTCCTCATGAAAACATAGTTACACATTGAATCATCATACAATTTCCAGTTGACATCAATTTTACTTAAGAACATAATTCACAATATTCTAATATAGTTTAATCCAATTGCATCATCATAATAATCTAATTCTGCCAAACACAGTGCATGTAATAATAGTCCATCATAACATTGTCATGGTAGCCATTTAGTTTAACCAAAACTAATACTTAATTGCATTATCATATTAATCATTTAATGAACATCGCGTCATACTCAATCATGAGTCAACTCACTTGATCAATAATATTTAAGCACCTAACAATTATTAGAATCACAACTCATCCTTTTGTGAATTCCATTTCCTTATTTTAAATCAGTACACACAAATCCAATACTCAACTACATTTCTATAATAATAAATTAAACCAATTAGCCCTATTGCAACATAATGCATCATAAAATTATCAACATGAGTAAGAGGACAAATATAGTGCACCAAAATCCAATCTGATCCAATAAAGTATAAATCCATAAGGTATCATAAATAATTCACATACTAGGTCCATCATAGGGATAAATGAATTGCTAAGATGACTAGAGCAGGGTCTCTCCAAATACCAAGCACAACTATAGTGGTGGTCTCAGAATGAAAACAAGGCTAGATCAAACTGAGTGGATTACATAAAAGTCTATCACAAGAATATCATAGCATCAAAAGATCATCTCATCCAGTCATATCAGAACATAACAAGACTTCACCTCGAGTCTCAAGTAGACAACAGATCACCCCGATGGGAAAATCTCATAGGCGTTCAACATGGTCAAGAATACAAGAATAACTCCAATCCACACCCCTTAGGATGTCAAACATAGAAGGGGAACGAGGGAGTCTCTATAGTATAACATTTATAATAAAATAACAATCTTCCCCAACACATAAACTACACTTGCGCTTCATTTGATGTCCATTTCTTGTATCGATTACATACAAAGGAGATCTGGAAACCGAGACGTTCTCTTCATAGATCAATAGGAGTTGAAAATTCCTCCTAAGATCTCAAGAGAAACAATATTATTTACAGTTGGGATTCAAGAATAAATGATAGTTTTTTTTTCCCTTTCAACCTTCATTGTTATTCCTCTCTCAACCTTTCCCTCCACCATACCAGATATAAAACAACATTTTGTCCTCAATCTCAAAGCCTTCGATGGTCTCAATTTCTATGGTGTCATTCTAATTTGATACATGGTGAAATAAAATACCTACTTAGAGTTTGAAGAAGACACAATGGGGTAGTTTTAGCAAGGCACATAAGCATGATGCACAAAAGAGATGCATGACAAACATCAATTCTTCAGAAGCCCAAAAAACAACTAAAGTTCACACAATATTTAACTCTAAATTTTAACGCTTTCTCTTTTCCATATATAGCATGAGAAAAATGAATCATTCTCCATCATGCCAGGCTTGGCTTCTTTGATACCAAACGTTGGTGAATTTTTTTTTTTGATTGATTTTATTTAGCACAAAGGAGATTGTTAAATACAATGTCTATGATAGTTGTTGTAATAGTTGATGAGCCATATAATATGCATAGTTGTTGTAACAGTTGATGACAACCATATAATATTGGAAAATACAGTTATGAACAAACTATCAATGTAATAGAATAGCTACACTAACAATTCTCACATCCTTGTAGGCTATTCAGAGTTGGTTAAAGAACTCAATGTTCTGTGGAGAGCTTGGGTTTTCAACTTAAGTGAGTTTCAACAGTATCTCCATTTTAAGTAAGTGCCACTTTAAACACTTGCCATCTTCTTCGGTTTCGATTCTGTTAAAGTATTGTTTGTTCGTGTTTAATAAATGACGAGACAATCATGATATATATATATATATATTTAAAATTGAATATATAATATATATTAATATGTTTATAAATAAAACCATATATATATAATATAATATAAAATAAAGTAATATTATTGAATCGACTTAATGGTTGAATATGATTATCGGTCGAGTATGCAAAGAAATTCACATATCGTGACTGTTATATATGAACAGTCATGATACTATCAAACTGTTAGTATATGACAGTCACGATAGTATCATGACTGTCCGACTATATTAAAACGTGCCATTCTATATACGTTGGCTATGCGATTTATGACATACGAATTACTATGTGCATAAAAATGATAATCATAAGTTATACAATATGTTAATATGAACAGTCATGACTCGTCATATAACTTAATATGATGAGTCATGTCTTTTCATATTCACATTCTTTAGATTCAATATATATAGTCATTATATTTTGTAGAATCAATCAATAAAAAAGGCAATTGTATTCTACAACAACCATTCAGTTTTATATATTATATTGATCCATATTTCCTTAACATGGTATCAGAGTAGCAAGGTTATTAAAAGGAGATAAAATATAAATCTTAGAAATGTTAACATATTGTTTGTTCGTGTTTAACTATGCATATATTATATATATGTATATATATAATATTAATAATAATTGTTAATATATATATTTCTTTGATAAATATATATTGGAACGAACTCATATATATATATATATATATATA
>MU225106.1:256931-285452 GCA_018584345.1 Thuja plicata | reverse complement strand
AATGCTGATATCTTCACTAAACCTCTTGCAAAGGTGAAGATAGAATTCTTCAGAAGGAAAATTGGTTTGATCAAAATATGAATGTAATTATTGATGTACACCTTATTCATGAATATATATATATATAGATATATATATATATATATATAATTATTGAAATATTTCAAATTTGTGAAGATGACGATCTTCTGTGTATAGGTTACTATTTCAAGATGACGATCTTGAAAATAGTAACCAGGCTTCAAGATTGGCTCCTGTAAGGGTTTGTCTTGGATAGGTCTGGACATCTTGTTGCTTATGTTTCACCTATTGTGTAACAATTGTTAGGATAGACTCCCGAAAGGGGTTGTTCTGGATAGGTCCGGACATCTTAACATTTATCTTGTTACCGTGTGTGATAACTTATCATGATTAACATTTTAAGAATGTTTGGATTGTGCCATATATCATGATATGAAAATTCTACAAATCTATTAAACTCTCTCTCAAGGGGGAGTGTTAACATATTGTTTGTTTGTGTTTAACTATGCATATATTATATATATATGTATATATATAATATTAATAATAATTGTTAATATATATATTTCTCTGATAAATATATATTGGAATGAACTCATATATATATATATAAATATATATATATATTAGTTATTAATAAATGATATGTATAATGAACAGTCACTTCATTTAGTATCAACAACCACATCTCTCTATAATGAATAGTCACAACTATTCATTATAGATTCTATATATAAATACAAATATATTTTTGTAGAATCAATCAATCACCAAGGCAATTGCATTCTACTACATATTAGTTTATACATTATCTTCAGATCTACATTTCTTAACAAGAAAATCTATAGTTGAGCATATTTTCAAATTACGAAATTCTTGAGCATAATTCTTTAGAGATGGCTCATTGCATGAGAATGGAAGATAGATTAGAAAGTCCTTCAAATTTTATATCTTGGAGAACCCGACTTACCTCTCTTCTTATGGAACTCAAATTAGAGGAGTACATAGAAAAAGATATTAAAATACCCGAAGATGAGACAGAAAAGTCCACATGGAAGAGAAGGAACAATAAAGCCAAAAAACTGATAATTGACTCAGTAAAAGACTTCATTCTTCCTAGCATATCAAGAATTACCAGTGCCTTTGAAATGTTTAATATCATTCAAGAAACATTTGAGATTAATAATTCTAGTAGAATTCTAACTCTGAAAAATCAACTTCTAAATATGAAAATGAACAAAGGAGAAACTATCACTTCATACTTCCTAAGAATCTCTGAAGTAAGAGATCAACTCCTTTGCATTGGAAATAAAGTAGCAGACACTGAACTCACTCTAATTTCTCTCAAAGGTTTACCCACCTCATGGAAAACCTTCATTCAATGTATAAGCACTAGACCCCCATTACCCAAATTCAAGCAACTAAAGAATGATTGTATTCAAGAGGAATCCAGACTAATTTCAAGAGGAATGGGATCTAGTAATGAAAATGAAATACAAGCTCTTCACATTAACACATCTAGCAACAAGAAAACACCTCTGAAAAGGAAGAGAAAATTCAAACAGTCAAATAATGGGAAACAATTCAATAAGAGGTACCTTTCCAAGGTAAAATGTTACAAATGTGACAAATATGGACATATTCACAAATACTGTCCAGAAAAAAAAAATACAAGCAACACTAGCTGAAGTGAAAAGAACAGAAAATTCACTTTTCTTCTTAGTCTTGGCAAGTGAATTGAATTCTAACAAATGTACTTGGATAATAGATAGTGGTGCATCTAGACACATCACCGGATACAGGGGTTAGTTCAAAACCTTCTCAGGGAACTCTTCAGAAGAGGTAACTATTGGAGACAACTCCACTTATCCAGTAAAAGGAATTGGGACCTGTTTGATAAAGATAAGAGATGGAGTAAACCTATTGTTGTAACAAGTTTTGTATGTACCAGGAATAAAGAGGAATCTAATCTCTATTTCCGGACTAGATGATCAAGGATACAGAGTAACATTTAATGAAGACAAAGTCCTTCTCTGGACTAAAAATACTAATATCAAAAATGCCATTCATATAGGGTCCAAAGATGGTAGTTTGTACAAGTTATGTAGTGAACAAAAAGTAGTCCAAAATCATAATGAGATTTGGCACAAAATAATAGGTCATATTAGATATAGTGCTCTTCCAACATTACAAAGAATCACCTCTGGCATACCTCCCCTGAAATCTGAACACTCAAACATCAGTAAGGGATGTGCGTTAGGAAATAATATTAAGGGGTCTTTTCCTACAAGTGAACATAAGTCCAAAAACCTTCTAGAACTCATTCACACTGATGTGTGTGGTCCTATGTCTACCTCTTCTTTTTCTGGTAAGAAAATTAAAATACTTAGATCAGATAATGGTGGGGAATTCACTTCTGATAACTTCAAAAATCATTGTAAATCTGTTGGGATTAAGAGGGAGTATAATGTAGCTTATAATCCTCAACATAATGGAGTAGCAGAAAGAAAGAATAGGAGCATCATTGAAGCAGCAAAGGCAATGATGCATGATCAGAATATCCACATATCTTGTTGGGTGGAAGCTGCTAACACTACAGTTTATATTCAAAATAGATGTCCTCATGCTATACTAGAAAACACCACACCAGAAGAAGTATTCACAAGAGTTAAACCTGATTTAAGTCACTTAAGGGTGTTTGGTTGTCCTATGTATATACACGTTCCAAAGGAGAAAAGGACCAAATTAGAACCTTCTGGCAAGAAAGGTATTTTCCTAGGCTACAGTAAGGACTCTAAAGGATATCAAATCTATATCCCTAGTCAGAAAATAGTAGAAATAAGCTGAGATGTTAAATTTGAAGAAATTTTTTTTATCTATAGACAATGAAGATAACACTTCTATAGATTTTGATAGAAATCTCTCACTTGAGAAAGAGAGGGAGGATAAAAATTCACACATGAATTCAACATCCATCAATAATGAGGAAACAACTCCAGACTTTGAACCTTCATGCTCAGATAATGAAAATAATGAAAATATCTACAATAAAAAGAGACCATTATGGGCTAGAAAAATGCTTGAAGAGAACAATGTAGAACCAGAACAAATTTCCAGAGAGAACAAAAGAACTAGAACACAAAAATGTTACACTGCACTTCTAACTGAACTCTCAGAATCTGAACCTGTCAGTGTTGAGAAAGCCTTATCAGATCAAGCCTGGAGGGAAGCAATGATTGAAGAATATCAGTCCATTCTAAAAAATGATGTATGGGATATTGCTACTAGACCTAAACATAAGTCAGTTTTATCATCAAAATGGCTATTCAAAATCAAATACGCACCAGATGGAAGTATTGATAAACACAAAGCTCGGTTTGTTGCAAGAGGATTTTCACAGAAGGAAGGCATTGATTATGAGGAAAATTTTGCTCCTATAGCGTGATACACATCTATTAGAACCATACTTTCTATTGTAGCTGCTAAAGGATGGAAAGTACATTAGATGGATGTTAAGATTGCATTTCTAAATGGTAAAATTGAGGAAGAAGTTTACATTGAAAAATCGAAAGGATTTATCACACATGACAAAAATAAATATGTATGTAAGTTAAAAAAAGCACTCTATGGACTTAAGCAGGCTCCCAGAGCATGGTATGAAAGAATAGATCAATATTTGAATAAATTAGGGTACTCTAAGAATATTGCAGACCCTAGAACATATATTTCAAAATTGAAAAAGAGGACATGATAATTCTAGTTCTCTATGTTGATGACTTACTCATTACAGGAGAAGACTATCTTATTGATAAATGTAAAAAGGACCTAGTAGTTGAGTTTGACATGAAGGATATGGGCCTACTTCACTATTTCTTAGGTCTTGAAATTAGTCAAAAGATAGATCACATTCTCCTAAGTCAGAAGAAATACACTTCTGACATTCTGAATAGATTTGGTATGATAGATTGTAAACCATTGGCTACACCCATGGATACAAACCTTCACAAGTTAAAAGTTGAAGTAGGAAATTCATAACCTGCAGATCCTACACTTTACAGACAAATAATTGGATCACTCATGTATCTAGTGAACACACATCCTGATATTTTCTATGCCACAAATGTACTAAGTCACTTCATGTGTGAACCAAAGTAGATCCACCTAATGGCAGCTAAACACATTTTGAGATATCTAAAAGGAACAAGTGAACTTGGACTAAAATATGACACGACTGAAATCCAACGTCAAGGTTATTCATATTCAAATTGGGCAAGAAGCTCCACATATCGTAAGAGAACCACATGAGTGTGCTTTAGTTTAGGTTCTGCATTAATTTCTTGGTTTAGCCAAAAATAATCAACAGTTGCTCAGAGTTCAATAGAGGCAGAATAAATGGCTGCATCTATGGGAGCTTGAGAAGTAGTATGGTTAAGAAAATTACTCTTTGACCTATTTAATAAACCTTTATTACCTACTATTATTCATTGTGATAATCAGAGTTGCATCAAGCTTTCTGTAAATCCTATTTTTCACAATCGGTCAAAACACATAGAGATTCCATATCACTATGTGAGAGATATGGTAGACAGGAATATCATTAAACTAATTTACATTAGTACTGAAGAACAAAATGCAGATATCTTTACTAAACCTCTTGCGAAGGTAAAGATAGACTTCTTCAGAAGGAAAATTGGTATGACCAAAATATGAATGTAATTTCATGTACATTTTTATTCATGAATAAATAAAATATTGAAATATTTCAAACTTGTGAAGATGATGATCTTCTGTGTATACATAGGTTACTATTTCAAGGTGACGATCTTGACAATAGTAACCAGGCTTCAAGATCGACTCCCGAAAGGGTTTGTCCCAGATAGGGCTAGACATCTTGTTGCTTATGTTATTACTTGATGAGTAATAATTTGTTAAGATTGACTCTCGAAAGGTTTTGTTCCGGATAGGGCCGGACATCTTGATGCTTATATTATTACTATGTAAAACTCATCATGATTGACACCTTTTAAGTGTCCTGGATTAGACCAAATATCATGCTATAAAAAAATTCTACAAATTCTATTAAACTCTCTCTCAAGAGGGAGTGTTAAAGTATTGTTCGTTCGTGTTTAATAAACGATGAGACAATCATGATAAATAAATAAATAAATATATATATATATAAAATTGAATATATAATATATATTAATATGCTTATAAATAAAACCATATATATATAATATAATATAAAATAAAGTAATATTATTGAATCGACTTAATGGTCGAATATGATTATCGGCCGAGTATGCAAAGGAAGTCACGTATCATGACTATTATATACAAACAATCATGATACTATCAGACTGTTAGTATATGACAGTCACGATAGTATCGTGATTGTCCAACTATATTAAAACATTCCATTCTATATATGTTGGCTATGCGATTTATGACATACAAATTACTATGTGCATAAAAATGATAATCATAAGTTATACAATATGTTAATATGAATAGTCATGACTCGTCATATAACTTAATATGATGAGTCATGTCTTTTCATATTCACATTCTTTAGATTCAATATATATAGTCATTATATTTTGTAGAATAAATCAATAAAAAAGGCAATTGTATTCTACAACAACCATTTAGTTTTATATCTTATATTGATCCATATTTCCTTAACAGATTCCCCTTTACTGTGAAGTGAACATTCTCTTTTTTTTGTCATTGCAAAATTCTCTAAGGTGATAGAAGTTATATTTTATGTTTTTTCATTTAAGATTTTTAAAATAGCTTTAATACTTAAATTAAGTGATTAGTATTCCAAAAAGTCTTCAAATGGGATGCTTAAGAATTTATATGGGGAATTTTTTGAAGGAATGTAATATTTGAATATTTAAACCTGCCCTAATTTTTCTCACAAGTTCTATATATTGGGGTTCGGGCTCTCATTCTGTCATCTTAATTTTGTACATACATTGAAATTATATTTGATACATAGGAAGGACTTACTTTGGCTTGTCAAAATATATGTCAAAGTGCTTCTACAATTTCCAACAAAACTTCTCTCATGAGCTTGTTCATAGGACTTGTCTTGTGGCTTGTCTTAAGGTATTTGAACCTACTATACTTGATCATTTCAATGATATTGGACATACCTTATAATTATGTATAATGGAAAATGAAAAAATCTCCCCTAAAGACTTTCAACCATGCATCAATAATTAGGTTTTGCATCTACTTACTTGTTGACACTTGGCCTGACAATTCTGAGGAAACAAGAACAAACAAAGATGAATTGTTTCTAATCCCAAGCAGTGACATAGAAAACCTTAAAAATCTTGTTCAGAGAGATTTGATGGAGTGTTTAATTTTTGCACACAATAAGGAATTTTGTCTTAACTTGTTACTAATTGTGGGTTTCTCCGACACATTCATTCCCTTGGGACAATCAGGGCATATTGACATGTGGCTATAAAAAATTATCTATAATACATTGGAATGGGTATGTAAGACCTTTACACACACTTCACCAATATATATCATGAATTTGGAAAACAATTTTGAATTGGTTTGACAAACTCTTCATTTGTTGCCCTAAATTGTCACAGATTATTTCAGGAAGGGCAGTCATTAATAACTTTCACAAATAAAATAATTAAGATAATCACTTAAGTGGGATCATACATAATCCTAAGAAAAACATTTCCTCTGATTTTCATCAAGATCCAGTTATGGAAACATAATTTATGAATTTTTTGGCAAAATTGGTAACTCTAGGTAGGCTTTCTACCAATTTTCAAATAAATTGAGATAAATTTTGCAAAACTCAATAATAATCAACCAAACTAGTTTCAAATGAAATCTTTAACACAATCCTCTATCTTTTCTAATTGGTTATTTTTTCATACAAACATGTATAGACTCGTACAAATCAAGATAACAGTTTGCAACATGGGGAATAACAGATTTGAATGCACAAAACAAAAATTTATCCTTCTCCATTCCATCTCCAACCCCAAATTTGATTTTGGGTGGAATTTAAAAATAATTTTCATTTAGATCAACTACCTAAATCAACCCACCAATCATTATTCTTAACAAGTATATCAGTTTTAAAAAAGTTGTTTGACAACATGTATTACAATATGACAACATTGTTAAACTTTTAGCCAATTGACCTACAACTTTAAAAAATGGATCAAAATGATCCCAAATGGCCTCAAAGAACCTTATTAGACTCAAAAAACCTAAAAAAATAGAAACCAAAAAGTGACAATAATGCTTGTGATGAGGCTCTTGATGCCCCTATGTCATACTCCCTACAGAAAAGAAATTTGAGTTCAATAGCAAACGATGTTCTAATTTTCCTTTCTATTCTTCCTATTGTGTTGTATGCTTAGTTTTTCTCTGAATTTCTCTCCATCCTCTCCAATCTTAGCTTGATATGCTCTATGTTTCTTAGTTTGCACACTTATCAAGTTCTTTCTTTCTTTCTTTCTTTCTTCTTGCATCTTCTCTTGCTTATCCTCGTCTCTTCCTGAAGACTCCAAGATTCTATGACTCTATCATACACCTCATTTCTTCTATACATTTCATCCTCTTCATTTTCTCCTTGGTCTGCACTTTTACAAACATTTTTTATCAACATTCATTGGATAAAAACCACGGGGATAATTTACCTCTTCTTCCTTGATCTCATCTATACCCATCTTCTTATAAATAGTTTGGTCATCACCAACCTATTGGTTCCTTGAATGTACCTCTTTCCAATGGATGTTTAAATTTTTTTTCTACTTGATAATATTGTACTTCCATTAATTCTATGCTTTCTTGAAAACACTCTTGATCTCCCTTCATGTTCATGTCAATGAATGTCGCTTCTTCTTTGGTTTTATCTTCTCTTTCCAAAGTAACCATTCTTTGTTTTCTCCTTTTGTGAAAAATCATCTTTATGGGCCACCTCACCTTATTTCTCATTGTCCAATGCCCAAATTTTCCTTGGTATTCTTCCTCAATACATTGTTGTACTACAAGTTTAATTAATTATTCCCATTATGTAATTCTTCTCTCAATCTCAACACCCAAAAATATCTTATTGACTTTCATCTTCTCCTTTCGAGGTTGTTTCTACATCTTGTTATCTCTTCTCTTTTCTTGATTTGATTCTTCTGATACCTCAGCTAGGTTTATTTTTTTTAACTACCTAGTCTTTTGGCATCTAGGTTATCCTCTTCAACCAGTCAAAATCAATACACAAACTTCCAAATATTTTCCCAGACCTTTTAGGATCTGATACCAATTTGATGCAAAGGAATGACTTACTTTGGTTTTTCAAAACATATGGAAAAGTGATTCTAAAATTTCCAACATTACTTGGATCATGGGCTTGTTTATAGGACTCTTCTTGAGGCATTTGAACCTATTGTGATTGATAATTTCAATGACATTAGAAATACCATATAATGTAGCATAATGGCCAAAGAACAACTTCCCCTTGAAGATTTTTAACCATGCATCAATACTTAGGTTTTACATCTACTTAATTATTGAGACTTGGAATGAAAATTCTAAGGAAACAAGACCAAACAAAGACGTGTTGGTTATAACCCCAACCAATAATTTTTAAAACCTTACAAATCCTATTCAGAGAGATTTCATGGAGTGTTTGATGTTTACACACAACAAGGAATTTTGTCTTAACTTGTTGTTGAGTATGGATTTCTTTGACACACTCATTACCTTGGGATAGTCATGGCATATTGGTATGTGGCTATCAAAAATGATCTAAAATAAATTGAGATAGATATGAAATAACTTCACACATACTTTACTAACATATAGCATTAGTTTGGCAAATAATTTTGAACAAGTTTGACAAACTCTTCATTCGTTGTCTTAAACTATCATACATTGTTTCAAGATGAATAATCATTAATAAATTTTTCCAATAAAAGAATTAACAAAATTTCTTTAGTAATATTATACATAGCCCTAAGATAGACATTTCCTCTGATTTTCATCAAGATCCAATGATGAAAATGTAAGTTATGAAGTTTTTGGCAAAATTGGTAACCCTAGGTAGGGTTTATACAAATTTTTAAACAAATAGAGATAAATTTTACAAAACTCAATGAAAATTAACCAAACAAGTTGAAAATGAAAGCTAAGACAATATTCTATCTTTTCCAATTAAATTTTGTGTCATGAAAATATGTAAATATCCATACAAATCAAGATAACAGTCTGCAGCATAGGGAATAACACATATTTTAATGCACAAAACAAGAATTTATCCTTCTCCATTCCATCTCCAACCCCAAATTTGAGTTTGGGTGACATTTAAATACATTTTCATTCAGATCAACTACCTCAATTGACCCACCAATCATTATTCTTAACAAGTACATCAATTTTACCAAATTTGCTTAACAACTTTTCTGCAATGTGGTAACATTGTGCAACTTTTACATCTTTTAACCAAGTGACCTATAACTTTCCAAAATTGATCAACATGATCCCAAATTTCCTCAAAGGACCGTATTAGACTCATAAACACCTAATAAACCTAGAAACCAAAAGGTGAGAATAATGATTGTGATGAGGCTCCTAATCCCCCTACGTCACTATTGAAATAAATTTTGGAATAATTCTTGAAATTGTTGAGGATGAAACCCCTATGCAATTGGTCTAGTTTCATTAGTGAATGACCCACTCTATCTTGTTATTGGTTTCAAACAAAGAGTATAGTGGCTTTGTTTGAGTTTTTGAAAAAAAGAAGATTTATGAATTCTTTTGAGTTTCCTTCAGAGTTTTTGGTTTGATTAGCTAAATTTTGGAGTGTTGTTTGGATTTAGAGTTTTGATTGAAAAATCAAGTCTAGCCAGGTGTTTCTAGCCACACAATTTATCATTTTGGTTCATGTATTCCAAGAATATCAATTAATTATTCTAGGTATTAATCTAATGATCTTTCCATAGTTGACAAACCAAGACTGATGAGACATTCACAAGTTTATAGTTGTAAAGTTTAATTTTCCAAGGAGAAGTTTCTAGGTATAGGGTGGTACAATTCATTTTGATGCACAAAAGGGTTCAATGAGGCATAGACTACTACTTGAAGGAATCATATACATCTAAACGAGGCATCTAAGTATCAAGAAAAGAGTTGCAAGTGTTTAACAACAGTTTAAAGGGCGAAAATAATTTTAATTAATTTATTTTTTAGGTTTCCTTGGTTATTCCAATACTCATTTTGACAAAGTACAAAGTTTTTAGAGTAATATTTCAATCTTATGAAAGTTAGAATGATCCCCCTAAGGAATTATTGATTTGGTGGAGACGATAAAGTTTAAGCTACTAACTCTGATTTGTGAATGATTGCATGAAAGACAAAAATTGTAGATTTGTATTGATTAAAATATTCAATTTTAGGCATTGCAATATATCTTGTCTTAAAATAATTTATTTTTTGATAATTATAAGGAAAATCAAAGTCTAGTGGTATCATTTCTTATCATTTTCTTCTAGTAATGTCTATTTTAAATACTTATTATTTACAAATGATCATAAAACACAAATGAATGAAATTTGAAAAAAATATCAACCAACAAACTTAAGTTAATATATTAACAAAGGAAATTATTCGTGTAATGGCGGAGGAGTGGCAGAAATGGTTGGGAAGAGAAGCCTTTCAACAACACACAGGCTATGACTATGGCGGCCGAACCACCTGGAGATGGTCTCAGAGGCAGAACTCATTTTGTTACCATACAACTTTTAATGGGCCTCGTGGAGATTGGAATACTAAGATTCAGGGAAACCTCTCTAATGGATTTGGGCATGGTAGGGTTTGGGAGAATAGAAGACTTAAGCCCTACAGTAAATCCCTCCCATCCCAAAATGTTTTAAATTTTCATCAAATAGAGAAAAAGTTCTAGTGGCTGAAATCCCCTCCTGTTGCGGCTTGCGATTCTCTCCAGGTGAGTGACAATGTTAAACATGCTACTGCTTTATCTGTCTTGGTTGAAAAACCACATTGGGATGATTTAGTTATTTCTTTGTCTGAGTCAAGATTTTTTTTTGAAGTGGATGGGCCCATGGCCATCCTTAAATCTGGTAAAATCCTAGTGCGCTACGCAATGACACTCCTTTTGTTCTATTAAACCCCTGACAAAGGGCTTTTATATGGTTACCTGCTCCTCAAAATAGGATAAGCTCTGGATCCTTGCCAATGGCCCTTACCTAATTAATGGTCAAGGTGTTTTTATCAAGGAATGACATCCAAATTTTAACCCCTGGAGGAAAAGGTGAAAGAAATTCCTATATGGTTTAAACTCTTCAATCTCCCTCAGGAATACCGTGGATCAGAAACCCTAAAAGCTATAGGGGAATGTCTTGGGACTTTTGTCAGATTTGAGGAGGTCATTAATTACCTAGATCTCTTTATATGCCTTAGGGTTTTAGTCTGGATACAAGAATGTTATAAATTTCCAGATTTTATTGTCCTAGGTTTTGGCAATGGTGAATGGAAATAACCACTTATAGTGGAGAATGGGGAGGATAGAGAAGGTTTGAATGCTATAGAAAAATCTAGAGATGAGGGAAAGACAAAAGGCTTGGAAGTAGATAGAATAATTAATGACATTATTAGGAGATTGAAGGAGGAAGGTAGGGAAGATGAGTTCTTATTTATGGAGAACACGAAGGTGGGCTGCCTACATGCTCAAACACAAGAATTATCTCTGATTCTTGGTCTGATAACAGTAAAAAAGCTATGCACATGATCTTTAGGGGTGACGAGGTTGCTATGGGGAGAGATGTTTCTGACTGCTATTCTACACAAGTGGTATGGGAAACCCCTTTTTTGGATGCCTAAGTCACTCCAGGTGCTGCTTCTGGTCATAGGGGATTGGCAGAGGAGGTGGATCCATAATAGTATGCCAATTATATCCATTCCTTTCCAATACTGGGATAGATGGTTAGATCTAATCCACACACTAAAGTCTGTCAGGAATGGCCCACTGAGGTGGTTGTTGTTACACCTGAATCTGTGTAGAAAGACAAACCTAATGACAATGACAGTGTTGGTTTGGAGGGGTTGAATAGGGGACAAAAACCCCTAGATGATTATGAGTATCCCTATGGGTATGATAAACCTCTGTCACCGGACCATATCAGAGGTAGCATTGATGAGGAGCCTATCTTTAAAGATATTGAAATATCTCCAATAAGGAATCATGATAGCTCCTTTGAACTTGTGAGAGATAGTGGCGGGGATTTAGTGGCTTTGGGCTCAGATTATGAATCACAGGATGAGGAAGGAATGTGTGATGAACTAGGGTTGTCAGACTCACTAGGTATTTTGGACCATAGACGGGTGGAACAAACACTATCTGGTTTATCTAAATCCAAGTTAGGGGAAAAGAACAAGAGAAGGTGGAAATCCAATAAGTTTCTTCTGGAACTTGCGGGGAATGCTTCTAATCAAGCAAAAATTTTGAGGTCGGGAAAAGGCTACGCCTTTTCTTGGAAGCAATGAAGATCCTCTCATGGAATGTCAAGGGCTGCAATGCCCCTAACAATATTTTTCTGATCAAGTGTTGTCTTGATCAGGTGAGACTTGACATTGTGTTCTTACAAGAAACTAAGATTAAAGATAGTGACTTTGGTTGGTTTTTAAAAAAGTTTTTCTTGATGGAATGGGGCCTTGAGTGGAGTGGATGGTGCTTTTGGCTTTCTAGGGGTTTTATGGAACCCTAATATGGTTGATCTTAGAATAGTAGATAAAGGGCGATTCTAGCAGCATTGTGAGATAAGTTCTAAACAGCTTTTGGCAAAATTCTTAGCTTTCAATATTTATGGACTGAATAGTCTAGCCCTTAAGTCTCAACTATGGAGAGATATATCAGCCCTTTTAAATGCCTAGGATGGGGGGCTCTTGATCTTGGGTGGTGAATTTAATGCTATATGATGTCCTTTGGAGAAAAAAGGCGGTGCAGGGTGGGCTGGGAAGAGTCAAAAAGATTTCGATGATCTCATAAATTCCAATGTTATTTTAGAAGTTAACTCAAGTAATGGTAACTTTACATGGACAAACCGCAAAAGTGGCTTCTTAAAAATTGCAGAGAAACTGGACAGGTTCTTATTGGCCAGAAAATGGGAGGAAATTAATTGGATTTATAATACAGAGATCATGTCATTGACGGGTTCAGACCATTTTCCTATTTGTTTAAAGATTCAAGAGGATGCAACACCTATCCGCGCCCCCTTCAAGTTTGAAGCAATGTGGCTTTGGGCTGATAATTTCATGGATAAGGTGGATCATTGGTGGAGAACATCACCAAAAATAGAAGGTAATACGGCTTTCATTTTCTTTAAAAAATTACAGTTCTTCAAGGAACAACTTAAGATTTGGAATAGGGAAGAATTAAGGAATTTTTTGTGGAGAAATTAGCTATTGAAGCAGATTTAGAATTTTTAAATTCAAAGGTGATAAATAATGGCATGAGAGAGGAGGAATACTCGGAGGAGGTTAGCCTCTCCAAAAAATACAAGGAAGTTTTAGCAAAGGAAGAAATTTTCTAGCGGCAGAAATCAAGGGAAACGTGGCTAAAAGAAGGGGATTGTAATACAAGGTTTTTTCATAATGCTGCCAAGGTAAAAAGATCTCAGAACATAATTTTCTCAATTCAAGATGGTAATGGAAGGGTCCTTATTGAGTCAGAAGATATTAATAGGGAGATAGTTAACTACTTTCAGAATATTTTTGTTGCTCCTACTCCAAATGTTGATTCTAACATCCTTGATCTTATCCCGAGATGTATTTCTGATTTGCAGAACTCGACCCTTATTAAACCGGTCTCTTTATTAGAGGTGAAGGATGCCCTCTTTAATTTGGGAGGGGATAAATCCCTGGGCCCTGATGGCTTTTTGGCCATCTTCTTCCAAAAATCCTGGGAGATAGTTGGTGTGGAGATGTGGGAAGTTGTGGAAGAATCTCGGGCCAAAGGCTTTATTTTGAAAGATTTCAATAATTCTTTCATTGCTTTAATTCCAAAAAAACTCGATAGAGTTTCCTTTGATGAATTCAAACCGATAGCTTTGTGTAATATTATTTATAAGGTCATTTGTAAGGTTATGGCTAATCACCTCAAAATGGTTCTCCCCTCTATTATTTCCCCTGAACAGAGTGACTTCATGGTTAATAGGTCTATTTATGAGGGGGTTGTGGTTCTCATGAACCAATTCATACAGTCAGAACAACATGGGTTGAGAAGATGATGATCAAGTTGGATATCCGCAAAACTTATGATAAAGTCCATAGAGGATTTCTGATGGATGTTTTGAAAAAGTTTGGTTTTTGTGACAATTGGCTCAAATGGGTGGGCAGTTGTATAAACACTCCAAGAATATCTATTTTGGTGATTGGCAGTCCCCAAGGATTTTTTGATACCAATAGGGGGATACGCCAGGGTGATCCTATCTCCCCCTTTCTATTTATTATTCTTTTAGAAGTTTTGGGGAGACTTATCTCCAGTAAATGTAGACTGGGCCAATGGAAAGGAATTAAGGTGGCCGATGGTGTTGACCCTATATCCCACTTACAATTTGTGGATGATACCTACTTAATGGGGGATGCTTCTTTAAGGAAAGTGAGGGTGATCAGAAAGACTATTGATTCCTACAGTGCTGTATTGGGTCAGAATGTAAATTGGAACAAATCTAAGGTTTTCTTTTTCAACACTAGTCAGGTGAAATAGTGACAGATTTGTGGGATCCTTGGCATGTGAATGGTGAAGCTTTTGGGTAAGTATCTTGGCATTCCCTTATTTGGTGGAGCTTTTAAGTCACATATGTGGAAAGATCTTACAAAGATCTATTTAAAACACCTAGATGGTTGGAAGAGTAAATGTCTCTCTTCTACTGGGCGTATTCTAATGTTACAATCAGTGGTTTCTACTATTCCTATGTTTTCAATGAGTTGTCTAAAGTTACCTTAAAAAGTGATTTCCTGTTTAGAATAGAACATGAGGAAATTATTTTGGAATGGATAAAGTATTGATGATAAAATCCCACTCCTTGCCTGGGATTAGATTTGTAAACCTAAAGTGTCAGGGGGGTGCTGGTATTAAAAACTGGAACCTAATGAATCTTTCTCTTGGTGCAAATATGGTTTGGAGTATGTATGCTAACCCAAATATGTTGTGGGATAAAATTATTAGAGCCAAATATCTAGACTTGATGGAACCAAATAGAATTCTTACTATTGGGAACCCCCCTAAAGGCTCAACAATCTGGAATTTCATCTTAGATTGTAGACAAGTTATTACTAATCACTTGTCTTGGCAGGTTGGTAATGGGAGAATAACTTCATTCTGGAAGGATTATTGGAATGGACATCCGGCCTTGGGTGATGATGCCTCTCTCCATGAGGTGATGAATATTTGCACTGCTACGTGGGGTGATAAATTGGTGGACTATGTAGAAGAAAGGTCACACTCTTTAGGATCTTAGTGGGAATGGAAGGATGGAAGTCAATTGGGCCTCAGTATCCAGCAATATACTCTCCTTAGAAATATTTTTGAGACTAGAGAGGTTATAGTAACTAACAAAGTTAACTCTTTGATTTGGTGTGCATCGAGGAGTGGACAATACTCAGTCAAAATTGGGTATAAAATTCTTGATAACCTAAATCAACAAGTTGAGTGGCCTACTAAATTATGCTGTGGGAAGGATTGTCTCCCTAAGGCTGGTTCCTTTGCTTGGCTGACTGTAAGGGGTCAGATCCTAACAGGAGAAAGGAGAAAAAATTATGGTTTCATTGGTCCTACAAAATGCATCCTTTGTGGTAAAGAAAATGAGGATGTTGATCATCTGTTGGTTCAATGTAAATTTGCAAATGCATGTTGGGATATGATGAAGAAGAAGCTGGGTTGGTCAAGGCCCCTGCAAAATTCCATCAAGGAGCTTTTTATTAGCTAGCCTTGGGAAAAACCAAAGTCTATCTTGTCTAAGGTATGGAAAATTTGTCCTTCAATTGTGATTTGGAACGAACGAAACCGCATGATTTTTGAGGAAAAGGCAGAATCCGTAGAAAGGGTTATGGTTAGAATCAATTCTTCTATTGAAGAGGTCCTAGGTGCCTCAAAATTTTTACTCATGTCTTTAACTCCCTTTAATTCAGTGGATAAGAGAATCCAAAGAAAGTGGGCGTCAACTAAAATTTTCTTTAGGAATGGTGGTCTCCAACATGGGAAACACAATTCAGGCAGAGATAAGATCAAATGGGAGACCCCAAAATGGGGATGGCTGAAAGTTAACTTTGATGGCGCTTCCAGAGGGAATCCTAGTCCCTCTAGTGCAAGAGTGATAATTAGAGATTGGAATGGTAATATAAAGGCATATGCAACCCAAAAAATAACAAAGGGAACAAATAATGTGGTAGAGGTTAAAGCTGCTAATTTGGCTTTGAATTTATGTTTAAACTTAGATTGTCAGAAAATCCACTTGGAAGGAGATTCTCAGATAATTATTCAGGCTATTTAGAAAGGGTTTACACAAGCTTGGCATCTTCAAATCTACATTCACGTTGTGCAGGATCTTATTTCCAAATTTGAGGCCTTAAAAATTAGTCATATCCGGAGAGAGGGGAATTGTGAAGCTGACATTCTATCCAAGTGGGCTGTTTCATTTGAAAATATAAATGAGTTCATTTGGGAAGATTTTGATTTTTTGTGAGTGGAGGACTATGTTTGCAATATATAGTCAGTCTTTGTAATTTAATGCACGACCACTGGCAGTCTTAAAGGTTTTTTAATTCTTACTTTTTTCATTGGCATCCCGCGCAGGTTTAAGTTTATGGCCTTTTAGGCTCGTGTGAAAGATGACGTTTGCCCATTAATGCCAAAATTCTCATTTATGAAGTGTAAGGCCAATGGATATAAAGTTTCCCATTTGGCTCTTTTTTCTTTGTGGCTTAAAGTTTAGAAGGCTGGGTCTGGAATTTAATGGTGGTTTTCAAAGGACTCTGTCTTTAGTTTTGCGAGGAACAGTTGGAGTAATAGAAATTAGTGTGAACATGGAAGCCACATTTTCTATGGATACTTGTAAGCAGTAGAAAGCCTTCAAAGGGCCAGTTAAGTTGGCACGGTTGAGAGGCTTGGTGGAAATTGAGCAGGACAAGATTGTTCAGGCTATTGGGGATGTTTTAGGGCCCTTCTTTGTTAATAGGAAGAAGAAATAGAGAGTTAACCTTGATATTATATCAATGGTAGTGGCTTGGGAGGTAGAAATTGGGACAGAATGCGCAGAGGTGAAATGGCTAGTCTCCTATTTGTTTAATAAAGACCTACTCTTTGAAATGGACTCCATTCTAGAGTGGGTGGTTCCCAACATAGGTTCTGATATTACAGAATGTTTTGAAGATGAAGATGAGGCCCAGATTTATGGTTTTGTGCCTTTCATCTGCTAGTGGGGGAAAGTGGATAAAGGGAATTTTAGAGAAGAATGGGCTCGAGCTTGGAGGAAGTTGATGGAAATGGTTGAAAAACATGAAGTTGAGAAGGTTACGACGTGAAGTCTGTTACTTTTCGTGGTGCCGTGCCGAAAAAGGTTGAGACAAGGATGGATACGCTTTGAAGATAGTTGAGCATCCATTTTTGAAGATGGTAATTTTGGTCCTTTTTTCTTCTGCACCCTTGTTGTTCCTACTGTGCGATTAACATGATGAATGGCTTACTGCAAGTCCTCGGATATCTGAGGGTTTTGATGATGGATTTTTTTTGTTTTTTTGGGGGAATGTTTTTTCTCATTGGAATGAATATGATTATCATAACGAGAAACATAGACTACCGATGCATGGCTTGGGTCTATGCTCATGTCAGGGTGGCTTGAATGTTGAAACAAATTTTTAAATGGCTTTGCCACGATGTGAGTTTTTGGGCTCTTCGATAGCTCTAAGGATACTTTTTGGTTCACAATGCGGCTTGTTTCTCAGCAATGTATTAAGTTGGTTAGCGGATTAGTAGCTAGGTGTGCTTGATTATATTTGTAGATATTTTTGTGATCTATTGTAAAGCATATCTGATATATCTGAAATACTCATAATGTAATCTTTTGATAATTAATAAAATCATTGTTATCAATAAATAAAATCATTGTTATCAATAAAAAAAATAAAATATTAAAAAACTTTTACTTTTCAACACTTAATTAGTCACAACATCAATCCTTAAAAACTTAGTCAACCAGAAATATAATATCTAGCAAGTAGAAACACAAAAGAAAACACAATTTACATGGAAACCCTTGTGGGAGAGAACCACAAAAAAATATTTCTTTAGTACTAGATACTTCTTACAAATTTTGTAGGCACCAACCCTTAGGAGACACTGATCCAAACAACTAAAACCCAACTCAGTAAGATATACCAATATCTTTGAAAATCAAGAAAAAACCTCCAAAAGTATAAAGTCATAAATGTTTGATCTCCTTCTCGAATGAGATCTCAAATTTGGCTCGTATAAAATTCAACAAATTCAGCTTGTATATTTGCAATAAATTTCCTTAATGATTTCAATTATTCGCCTTCAAGTCTACAATAATTAGTCTTCAAGGTCTGCTCATAAACTTCAAGAAATTTGTCTCACAAGATTTTAAATGAATATGCTCTTATATTCCGAGCACAAATCTTCAAGATTTTTCTCACAAAGTCTAAGTTTATTTATGCTTAAATTTTGAAAATGATCTTCAAGGTTACACTCAAAAAGAATAAATTTATCTACCATGAAATTCTAAAAATAATATTCAAAGTTTCGCTCACACAACCCGAGTTCATCTACTCTTCAAGATCTGAAATAAGTTTGTTCTTTTGATCTACTCAAAAATACCTTGATTGACATTAATATTCAGTGGAATGCTTGATTAATAAATCTCAAATCACTTCTTATTGAAAACAATTATAGAACCACTTCACCTAATGGTTGCATCATTTCAAATAATTTAGCCAAATAATATGTGAATTTTATTTTATTTTATTTCAAACTTTGCATGCTTAAGAAACTATTTTCAAGCCTAGGGGTTTAACCAATATAAGATTTATATGCATTTTTAATTCCATAATCTGGTTTTCCCTAGAAAGATTTTATTTTTGTTTTTAAGCACTTATAGTTATGGGTGCCACATAGATAGGTTTTCTATCATAAAACAAAGAATCCTATCTAGGTCAATCAACATGAGAAATTCAACTCCCATTAAAATAAAGCTGATCTTTAACATCAATGAAAAAGTCTCAACAATATCTCCCTTTTTCATTGATAGAAATCTTGCAATGCAACAAAAAAATACCTCTCTCCCTTATGCAATTTCTCCCCATTTGACATAAATGACAAAGGCTCTCCAAGGTCAAAATATAAGTTGATGAATAGATCCCTCTAAACACATTCTTCCCTTAAAGAACTTAGTGCATTAAAGAGAGTGATATCACTCCAAATTTCTCCATTAGATACTCAAAAGTCTCTTTTGGAGTGGAATTTATGAAGATGTTAGCAATTTGTTCCTCCATAACAACATGCTCTAACTTTTATTATTGATCAACCACTTTCCTGTTATAATTATTAGGTACTAAGAGGGGCAGGNGGGGGGGGGGGGGGGGGGGCGTGAATTAGTACAAACAGGTAATGAACAAATTCAACCACCAACTTGAAGAACAACAATATTAATTTCCAAACCACAAAGAATATAACAGAAGTAATAAAATAGAAGTAAAAATACACAAATGCATCACACATAACACATATATTTTTGTCATGGAAACCCTTGGTTAGAGGGAGAAAACCATAGTGGGGATGACACCCAAAAGCCCACTACTGCAGTAAATGAGTTTGCCCTGTTAGGAGATACAGGTACCCTTTCTGAGGGTTCACCCTATTAGGAGTGGCTAGTACACTGTTAGGAGTACAATCATATTAGTTATGATCTACCTCTCTAGAGGATTTAAAACTCTTTCTACGAGTCCACTCGATTAAGGGATTTATAATAAGAACCTATTAGAGTTCACCCGATTAAGGGATTTTGCTTGCTGCAACTATTAGGGAACCACAAGTTGAATGATATGGATGTAGCATTGCTTGCCTGTCAGATCCACTCTATTCTATGTACTCTTTCATTACTCACTACTCTGTCTCAATCATATTTCTGATCACAACCTTAAATAACACTGATTGAAATCACAAAACCCTAATCGCACCACTTACAACAACAACAAAAAAATTGAATTTGAGAAGTTCCCTTTAAATACACAACTTGCATCGACATAAAACATACCTAAAATGAATTTCAAATGCTTTCTTGCGTAAGAACTATTGGTACTCTCAAATTTGGCACAAATTTGGAGCGACCAATTCAAAATTTTCTCTAAGGCAAGGTGAGTACCCCTTGAATTTTTTTGAAGAAGCCTACTTGAAGTGCAAGTGAAATATGATTTGATGATTTATATGAGATACCAATTGGGGAACATGTTAAAAACCTATCATGGGGTAGATGAAATGAGTCACAACTTTCAAAATTCATATTTGATGAGTTTCGGAGACAATTGTTTAAAGGTGTTCACTTAAATCTGCATTCTGCATATTGCCTGATTATAGAAAATGGCCTACTTTGCATGCTTTCATCTTTGGCCGAATAAGGTTTCATGATATAAGGATGGTATAAGGTGTTTTAGGAATGAGAGAGAAGCTCTATTTCCATTTTCAGATTCTGAGTAGTTCATATGATAATTTTGCCCAAACTATTTCGTTTGCATTTAATGCTGATTCTCAGTGTGAAGTGCAGATTTATAGAATGACCTACTTTGAGTTCTTACAAGTTTACACCCAGTTGGATGGAATGAATAATTTAATGATACCCTATGTTGTAGGCATGGAAATGTGCTACCATGAATATTTTTAGGCCATGATGAATCTATTTTCCCAGTTTGCCAATCCAATTCCATTTGCAGTTTCTAACAATTTAATGCAGATTAGTTGCACAGTTTAGTCAGAGGCCCTGTTCATTATGTTATGTATTGAAAAATGTGATTGATAATATCAAGAAAATTATCCCCCTATATTGTAGACCAAATTTACTTCAAGTTTTCAAGGTCTCAGGTCCTGAAGGTTTTGTATGCATGCTTATCCAGATTCTTTTCATTTGCAGAAATCGTTATTTCTCATTTGTTCTTTTCTGTTAGTTCCAAGTGGCTAGTTTCTAGAGTCTACCAAATGTGACCGGTTGATCATCATGAGTCTTTCTTCTGGATCCATACTCTCCATAAAGCATAATTCCAATATCCAAAAGATTGGGTCCTTAGGAGGTTGTTTTGACTTGTTTTCTAAGTCAAAACGAGATGTGTTTATTGTTATTTGACAGTATAATTTGTAGAATTATCTTGAAGAGGCGACTTAGATGATTAAAATATTTTGACCTATTTGGTTTCGTCAAGTGTCACTTTGAAATATGGAAGAATGTTAAAAATGGTGCGTGTGTGCGCAACACCATGTTTTGATTACTTGATTTCATCAGTTTTTGAAGCTAGTTCCTGAGGCTAGTTGTTGTTTGTAGGGTTAGTCTGCAAAGATACACAAGATGGATTGTTGTGATTGCCAATCCAATGCTTTATGGTCTGGCTTCACTAATGGACACATTTGGCTAATTCAAAGATGATATCATTTTCAAATTGATACTAAGGATGCTTCTTGTTAGACTTGGAAGGGGCCTTGCAAAACGCAGGCGAAGTCAAGGCAGATGCTTGCAAAATATTTACACAGATGTATCTCATCTTTCAAATCCCAGCTTGGTTGGTGAAGTATCTCATGGTTTGTGTTCCTCAAAATCATTACCTACTTCCTACAATGTTTGTTCAGGTAGTTCCATTCAATTGGAATTTCTAAAGAGATACTTGCATGGCTTAAGGCCAAGTGAAATGTTAAGTCATAATAATTGCTTATCAAAAGGTCTTGCCAAGGAAATATGGGATTCAGCTCTTCAGTAGTGAGGCTCCAAAGAAGAAGAGTTTTGAAAATTTCTATCCAAAGAGTAAGAAAGAGTTTCCAAAGGGAAAGGAGTGGAAGTTAGAGTCCAAAGATGAATCAAATTCGCGTGAGCATAGGGACTTTCAAGATATGTTTTCCAAACAATTTCAGTTTAATCTTTCACCAATTTTATTAATTGGACTTGCCCTTTCTACTTTTTCATTGATTCCTCGAGATCAAAAGAAGGATAATCCATGCATGAATCCAAAGGAGGGATTGTGTTATTTTTAAAAGAAATTGCGCATGGTTCTAATAAGAAATCTGTGCAAAAGGAGCTGCGCATGCCAAGAAGTAAGGAGCCGCGCAATGCATTGGAAAGATGGAAGCATAAACAAGGCAATGTTTTGTATTCCTTGGGCTGCACCAGAATTATAGAGGAGAGTGCCAAAGAGGCTGTGTATGCTCCTCTATAGTCAGCAAACATAAAACTAAATTAATGAAAACTCCCCCTAAAGAAACCAACGCATGGCTTTATGCAAACAATAAAAGAGGAGATCATGCACAACACATGTAGGACAAGTACAATGTGAAGATGCAGCTTGGGAACATGCACGACATATGAGGCGACTCCAATGCATTGAAGGGGAATTGGATTAAATTTTTTTTTTGAAAATTTTTAACAAGGGCATAGACAAGCTGCGTAATGTTTTAGAAAACATCTTAAAACTTTTTAAACCAATGAAAAAAACCCAAACCAGACATGAAGATCCCCATGCGCAGCACATGTCAAATGTTTTTAACATTTAAAAAGCCAAATGCAATGCTGAGGCCTGCGCAACATGTAGAAGCATAGACAAGATGCTTAGATTATTTAAATTCTAGAAAGAATCAATCTGGGTGGGCATAACATGAGTTTTAAAAGAACACAGTGTAAAGGAAATAGTCCCACATGCTGGGCGTTAAAGTGTTTTCAGATTTTTTTATACTACCATGATCGCATTAAGATATGAAGTGAAGCCAAGAGGCTTGTGGTGAGCGTGTATGCTGGGGGTTATGGTGTGCTTAGACTTGGCCAAAGAGCCCAGTATTTTAATGCACTGAGACTACAAGAGAACGTTAAAAAACTCAAAATGTTTTGTCCCACATTCATCCAGAAGTGGGTATTCAGAATGTTTATAAGGTGAACCACACAACAAGTAAAGAGAAGAAGAACCCCAGAGGCTTTGCACGCGTGTGTAGGAAGGCACTTTGAAAACTGTGCCACAACAACTTCGGTGACTAAACTCCAAATTTTGGGAGGACCCACAGGGATGACATGGAAAATGAGTTGGCTTATAGACCTGCAGATTGGGCACGAATCTTGAGGTGGTCAAAATCAATGGATGACTTAATGGCTTAATGAGAAAGTTGCAAGGAGGATATGATTAAACCATTAAGCCATTGGGCCACGTGGCACCTCAGACACATGGAAAGATTCAGTGTAGAGTAGAGGTGGCACTTCCATAGTGAATCAGAGAATGACACATGGCGTCCAGTGGACCTACAGACCAATCAAAGGGTGCCACGTGGCGCAATCTAGTGCATTGTAGATTAAAAGGGATTAATTTGAAATTTAAAATTGAATTTATCTCAACAAAGGAAAGGTTAAAGGACATGCAAGTTGAAAGAAATCCTAGGGTCCACTTAATGGCTTAATGATAAAGTTCTCAACATCTAACCATTAAGCCATTAAGCCTGATTGACAAGTGTCACAAGTTGATTAAATATGGGTGAAAGAAGGATAAACGATAAAATATGTAGATTTTAAATAAAATGCCATCTTAATTCAATAGTTTGACTTTTGAAAATGCACAAATATTTCAGAAATTATTCAAGAAATATGCACGAGAAGGGAAAGTCTTTTTGGTGATTCAGGGGGAAATTTTTTATCCAGAATACCAAGTATCATATATTTCCGGAAAGGTCTCAAAATGAGGAATTCATTTTTGCAGTCGATTTTGGTGTAGAATCAAATTAGTTTGAATAGAATGAAGAAACAATGAGTCAGCTTAAATTTGGAAAAAAACAAAGAAGATGCTTCTGGAGATAAAATCAAATTTTTGAGCAGTTGTAAAAGGCTCAGTTCAAGATATTTGGGAGAAGGGACAGGTGTTGAAGGGAGGATGAATCTGATGGTTTTTCTCTTTCTACTTATGCATATTTCTTCCATTTTTATAGGGTTCCAAATCCTGGTTTCCATAGAGAGTTGCAAAGTACTGGCTCCAGGAGCTTCCAGTCATTTCATGGTTCCATTAGGGATATATTTTGTTGATTGTACCAATTTTGTATTCAAATAGAATAGAATTTCATTGATTTTTTGTAGCTTATTGAAGCAGTATATTCCTAATTGCAAATTTGTGTACAGTAATGTGATTCTTCACACTTAATATGAGAATTCCAGATTTAAATCTCTCCTTGGTGTTAGTCTTGTGAAGTCTGAACTTTTTGATTCTTTGCATGGAGTTTATCTATGTATGTGTTATCATTCTCCAGTTCTGATCTAGGATCAGATTAAATGATGGTGTAGATGTGACATAGTTTCATTCGGTTCTCTACAAGAGGATTTCTATAAGTAGTATTGATCTGGATTTATTGTGTTTATGACTTGGAATCTCTGAAAAAAGTTGATTGCTGTATTTCTGAATTTGGTTAAAGGATATTTCCCAATGGATAAAACACTGATCATTGAGTAGTACCTTCTGTATTGATGCATATATGGTTAAGTCTTGGCTATGTTTTGCATTTAATGAAATAAACTCTGAATATCTAGAGGTTTATGTGGTTTGTGGTTGTACTAATCTCCTGCTCCACTTCAAGGTTGATGTTCAACGGGTGATTATCCGGTCACCTAGTATCTCCCAATCGTGTTGAAGCCTTTGTGAGATTGCTACTGATTTATGCCTTAATGAATATTTGAGGGTGTTGAAGGGTGTCTCCCCCTTGGTTTTGCAGAACCTAAAGTGTAGAAGGATGGATCCACATCCTTGTTAATTGGTCATTTTCAGTCTTGGTTGAATAATGAGAGTTGGATACTCTTTAAAATACATCAAAGGGTGAAAGGGTTGTTGTTCAGTAATCACAGCGTAAGAAAGAACCATCAAAATGGTGACTCTGCTGGGGAATTGAAGTAATTTGCAATAAATAATTCAAGTTTATCAAGTTGAGCTAGACTCCTATCTTGTTTGTTTATAAATCCAGTCATTTGTTGCCATATCCATTTGAGGATAAGAGTCCTAATTGTTTGTAAATCTAAAATTTCTTCAAATCCTAATTGTCAGCCTGGTTGTTGTTGTTAAAAGAAATCTGAATGTCTTCTTTGTGAAAGAAATGTGTCAGATCCAATTGACTTGCTAAAAGTCTGCTATCTTTGTTTGAATCCCAACTTGTTCTTGTTCTATTGATGTTTTATCCATTCTCACAGAAGTTAGTGGTGACTCTAAAAGATCTCTGCACCAGTGTGCATTTAATAGATAAATTTGATGATCAGTTGGAAACACTTGTAGCAGGGATCTTGCAGATGCTTGAAAGATTCAATGGTGGATTGACAAAATTAGAAAGAAATAAAGAAGGACAACAACAAGATAATTATCCAGGTAATCCTCATTTTCTTTGAGAAAGAATCAAGAATTGTTTCCCTATCAAGTGATAGGAACACTAGTTAAAAGGGAAAAGTGTTAAAATATAGTTTGCATACTAATGTGTTGTTAGTTTTAGCCTTTATCTTTAGTTGTGGTATGCAAGTGGTTTGAAAAGTTTGGTCAAGTTCTTTATGGTCAAACTAAAGTGTTGGTGAAGGCATTTGGGAATGTATTATGTTTATTTACGGCCTTGTGTATGTTAAGAGTAACCATGCCCAATAAGATGTCTTAACAATATAGTAAACAAGATCTTAACATTAAGTTGTATGTAGCCCTGAATTCAATGGCATTCCAGGTTACCCTAATCTTATTCCATCTGAAGTTAGAAAACACTTGCCTAAATTCAGTGGTATAAAAGATGAATTAGCTAAGAAGCATTTGAATGAGTTCATTAATTTGATAGAGGAATTTGATGTTGTTCATGAGGATGTCATTATGAAGTTGTTTGCATAGTCTTTGAAAGATGAGGCAAGAGAATGGTTCTTATTTTTGTTTCCATAATCTATCAACTCATGGAAAGAATTGGAAGAAGCATTCAATGAACAGTACAAAGAATGGGTTAGTGAATATGATTTGATTGCTGATTTATTTGATACTCATATTCAAGATAAGGAGCTGGTATCTAATTTCAATCTCATATTTATGAAGACTTTGAAGAAAATTTCTGAGAAGTGTAGACCCAAAGATGCCATGGCTTTGGTTATATACTTGTGTGTATTTGATAAAAAGATGAGTTACAAGATGAGAGATAAAGAACCTCAAAATTTATATCAAGCATGTCAGATGGCGAGGGACATTGAAGGAATGATGAAGTTTGGTTTCATGAGAAGTCATAAATCTGAAAATACAACTTCTTTTGGGACCACATGTAGGACTAAATATAAAAGTGCATAATCTCCATGGAATTATCAGAATGTTGGTGAGTTTTCTTCCCCAAATGACACACAAATAACAAATACAAATCAGATTGAGAATGCAAATTTCAACCAGCAGTATAAATTTTTTGTTGACTCTTCTACACACATTTAGTTTCAAGTTGAGAGAGAGGTCAAAGAGCGAGTAAGAGATGAGATTGTATCAGCAATAGAGGTTCAAAGACAACCTTCTAATGATCATGTTGATTCTGAAACAAGAAGTTGTATAATGGGCTCGAAAGGAATGGATAAGCTTCATCATGTGTTTACTCTAGCTCTATGTGTCCCAAATGCTGTCCATGAAGAATTGATTGATGTGTGTATGAATGAAACCAATATTGCAAATGATTGTGTATGTGATGTTTCAGCACAAAAGCTCCTTCACACAGTAGGTGATTCTTCTTTGAAACATCCTCATCAGTAGGGTATGTTTGATCCAATGTATATATTTGAAAGGATTGAATCCCTAAGTAATCACAACAACCTTGCAAGTTTTGTTTAAACCAATGAGGATTTTCCTTGTGAAAATCATGGTTATAATTGCTTATCTTCTCAAGCTCATAGGTTTGAATGTGGTTCAAATTTTGATGATGTTGATTCAGATTTTTCTAGCATTGATGAAGATGAGTGTGATATTGAAAGTGATTGTGGATATAATGAAGTTTTTAATCTGCTCTTTGATGAAGAAGTAGAGAGGGACCAGCTAATGCTTTGCTGTTCAGATTTTGAGAAGGGTTTCCATGTGGTTTCTAATCCTTTGTATGAGGACATAGTTGAAAACTTAGTTGATTTGAATGATATATCAGATTATGAAAACTATGATTATGTGGACCAAGATGAAATGTCTGATTCAATATCCTTCTCTAATGATAAATCTTCTTCTAGTATTGATTTTGAAGATTCTTTTAGCCTGGAAATGAATGAAGTTCCTTATTATGAACCAAGTCTAAAATCATAAGTTACAACTCAAAATCATCTTCCGGAATATTGGTCTAGTATGTATGGGGTTGAGTGTGAGAATCCTTTCTTTGATGTCCAAGCATTCATTGAGGTAAATCATTATGATGTTGATTATGAGGTTGAGTTTGAATGTTTCAAATTTCCATTGCAACTAGTTGAGTATTTATTTGAGCATGTCAAGAAGATTGATAATGAAGAATATCATGTTCCATATGAATGTTCACCATGTTTTGAATGCAAAGGATATTTTTTAGATTATGGATATTTTCAGCCAATGCATGATTTGGTTATGTCACAAGATGATAGGTGTGATAACAACGAGAAGTGTGATAGTGGCATGAATTGTACAAAGAATTTTCAGAATGGTCGATTGCTTCGAAAGTGGTTTTATAGAATGATCATAATGCTGAATGATGAGAATCGGACATTTGATAGGGGTAAGTGATGTTTTCAGTTTGATGGTGTAAGGCCATTTGTAAATATTGTACATGTTGTATAGCTGCTTTTCTTTCAGCTGTGTGTTAGGTGTTTGGTGTTTTGAATAAGGAACCCAGTTTTTGGAAGTTGAAAATAAGTCTAATTTTTGAGTGGTCTGCTTCACCAAGAGATTCTGAATTCTCTGTGCCCACAAGGGGAATGCATCCCCAAATAGATCCACTATTGGTAATCTCAAATTTGGCACAAATTTGGAGTGACCAATTCTAAATTTTCTCTAAGGCAAGGTGAGTACCCCTAAACTTTTTGAAGAAGCCTACTTGTGTAACACCCCAAAATTGGCACCTAATAATCGATCAATTTTGGTGCATTTTATTATCTTCGAAGTCCTATTGTACTAGGCAAATTTTTCTCCTAATTGACTTTAATTGACTGAGTTTCAAATGCAGAAAACCCAAATTTGCATAAATCTGACATTACATTTAATTCCTAATTCTCAAAT
>MU225106.1:244577-254934 GCA_018584345.1 Thuja plicata | reverse complement strand
TAGTTAGATGCCTACCCGGTTCACCTCTGAAAGGAGGCATAATCTGTGCGTAGGGAGAGGGAAGAATCTCTCCCCTAGATTCTTGACATAGGTATGCACCTGGATGTTTGAAGTGGTATATGATGCTGGCCCCTGTTTAAGGGTTACCTTAGAACATATATACTTAGTCCTTGGAAACACCAAAAACATGGGTGCTCTTTCAAGGGTGACACTGTTGTGTGAGGTGAATGCATATGCATAAGACAGCGGGGCACAAATTTTGTCTTCTCAACCAATTTTCTTTATAGGGATAATTGAGTGTTTGTTCTTGAGTCTTAAACTGTCCATTCTATCATTCAAACAAAGACTCCCATGTTTCTACCAAGTTGCTTTGTCCTTGGTGGAATTGTTTTTGACTACTATTTGCATCACTACCTAATTGAAAATTTGTATTTTTAAATGAATGCTTGTCACCTTGAAACAGAGATTGCTGAATTATATCATCTTAAAACTATCCTAAGCCGAGATATCTTGTTAGAGAACAGTTCTCACTGTGTCTCGAAACCTGGTCTTTACCTTGAAACTGAGTTGTATATCTGCTTTATCTTCCTCTTGTCTGGATTTGATTGTTTCTTCCTTCGTTGTCTGTGGACTGAAACTAGTTGTTCCGAGTTGTAAACTGACTGATTCATACTCAAACTTGTCTTGTCTCTTTGTCTCCATCCCATTTCTTATGTTTTTTACCTTGCGACATGATAGTCATTACTCGGCTGTTCTAGCCATACTTTTGACGACTCATGCTGAGTGCATCTCATACCTCGGCTATTCTAGCCTATTACCTTGTCTTTTTGATACCTTTAGAGACAGAGTTCTGAGTCAAATCTTAAGTTTCCTCTCGTACTAGCTTTGTCTATGCCTGTTACGACTAGGAGTGGTACTATCTTTCCTATACGTGGTTCTGAAATAGTTAAAAATAAACCTAGCAATCAAGGCAAAGCTCATTCTGAACCTGTTATTCAAGTGGATAAAAAAGAGGGATCATCATGTTCCTCTTCCCTGTTCAGTGCGGACCTAATTCCAAATCCAAAACCAGTGTTCCAGTTTTGTTCTAATCCGTTGTTTCAAGATCAACATCATCCATTTATCTCGAAGAAACCACCTATTTGGGTCGATCCTATTAACGACCCTCGCTGCCTTAGTGATCATTTTTCATAGTTCAATCCTTTTGATTCGCCAAATAGCACATCGACTACAAGTTTTTACTCTCATACTAAAGGAGTACATACGAACCAATCTCACGTTAACAATATGACGTCTCCTTTCGATTACACACAAGGTCAAGACCAATTTCAACATGAACAAGGTCAAGAGAAACACCAGGGTCAAGACCAAACTCAAAGTATTTATAAAATTCTTGGCAATGACAATGACCCCATCACTCAGAATGATATAGATGCAGCAAAGTCTAATAAATCTCTTATCAAAATGATGGAGATACTCCATGCAGAAGACAAAGAAAAATATTTCCTAGACTTAGCAAATCAAGGAGTTAAATTACCTGCGAACTTCCAAGTAGATACACTTGTCGCTAAAGAAGAGGAAACCAAATCTTCTAAGTTGCATAAGATGATTCAGGATATGCAAGGACAACTTAGTCAACTTATGAAAGAAAAGGATAACCCTACTCAACAATTCACAATGGAAACTATATGTCCTTTTCCGTTTGATAAGAGTATTGTTATGCAACCTTTTCCCAAAGGTGTAGAACTCCCAAAATATGACAAGTACCTAGGTACCTCTGATCCCCAGGATCATTTGAGAGAATTTGACACCTTGTCAATGGATTTTATGCATGATCAAACGTATTTGATGCGTCTTTTCCCATGAAGTTTAGGTGGGTCCGCTATGGAATGGTTCTCACGATTGCCCACTGGCATCAAAACTTTTGACGAAATTGCTAATATTTTTATGCAACACTATTCTCACAATGTTCAACATCCTATTAACATAAGGGATCTCTACAAACTTAAACAGAAGCAAGGGGAACCATTCTTGACATTTCTCCAAAGATGGAGACAACTTTGTATAAAGTACCCTCGCAAAATACCCGAGTCTGAGAAACTTGACATATTCTTGGATAATCTCACCCCTAACTACGGGTATCAAGTCCAACTTCAAGGTCCCCTTAACTTCGATAGTATGATCAAACAGGTTGTGAGAATAGAGGCCTTCATGGTTAAAAAGGATGAATTGAATTTATATAAGGATAACAAGAAAAATTTGTCATCATCCAAAGACAAAGGTAAATTCCCCAACAAAAATAGAGATGTTGTGAACGATGGCGTGGTTTATAACGTAAATTCAACTTCTTCAAAACCAATCTTTAATCTCACAGCGGGTATACAAGCGACCAAAGCTATCACAAAGGCTGCGACTAACACTCAACAACCCTCTAAATTCGCTGGCAACAAACCTTGGATACCACGAACCAAGCGTGAATTTACCCCTCTGGGAGAAACACTTGATGTGGTTTTCAAAACTTTGGTGCAAATTCAAATGCTTAATCCTTTGGAGAAATGTTTCTATGATCCACAACCAAGACCTCATTGGTGGAAAGAGAATGACTACTATGATTATCATCAGAATAAAGGTCACAGGACTGCGATTTGTTACCAACTAAAACATAAAATTCAAGACTTAATTGATGACCAGGTCATTCTTGTGGGGGAGCATAACCAGAATTTAGATCATCAAGCATTCAAAGACCCTTTCCCTTGTCATGAGAAAGGTGAATCCTCCAACGCTCAGAATAATAATGCTAAAGTTAATTACACCAATACCACTTACGATAATGTGATCAACATGATTGAACCAATGGGAGTGGAATATTACAATATGTTTTCTGGCAAGGGAAATGGGAATGTTTTTAAACCCAAAACCCTGTTTGTCATAAAAGGTCCTAATTCTCAATCTGAAATGTCTCAAGATTGTGTGAACGTTGTTACTTGATCTAATGCTAGAATCACTATAAAGGGTCCTGACCCTCCTGTTGTTATGTCTGTGCCAAAACAAACTGCAAATAAGACTGTTGTTGGTTCCACCAACAAGACCACAAAGGTGGTCCCAATGCCTCCTGCTACTGGTTATAGCATCCTTGACCAGCTTCAAAGGACCAATGCTTAGATAACTATTTTTGAGCTATTAAAAATCTCGCCTGCTCATAGGCAGATTCTGGACAAAGCTCTCAACGAAGCTAATGGCCCCAAAGATATCAACTTGGATCAGTTTCAATCCATGGTGGGTCATTTGACCTCACCACATTACTTATCCTTCTCTGAAGAATATGATCACTCAATTAGTCACCTGCATAATGCTCCTCTACACATAGAAGTCATGATAGGTAAGTAGTTAGTCCGCCGCGTGCTCATTGATAATGGTGCTGGTCTTAACATTTGCTCTGCTCATTTTCTTGCTCAGCTAGGTTATGGTGAGGATCACATAGATTCCCGCAAGAAGATTACCATAAAAGCTTATGATGAGGAAGAGAGAACATTTAAAGGTCTAGTTGTGCTACCCATTCGGGTTGGCCCAGTTGAAAGAAATCTCATATGTCAGGTGCTAGACCTTCCTCTTGCGTATAATATTTTGCTAGGAAGACTATGGATCCATGAGATGCAAGTGGTTCCTTCAACATACCATCAGTGTATAAAGTTTTCTTTTCAAGGTGCAGAGGTGACTATTCCCACTAGCATGGGATCTTCTTGTAATGCTCTCACTCAATCAGTCAACAGTCTTGTTCCGACTAATAGAGAATACACCAAACTCTGTGATGCCAAGCTCAAAGATATGGAACAAACATTGAAAATCACAGATATGGGCATGGGGGGATATCAAATGGAGCCCGTACTATCATTAGCTACTCTTCCCCTGTCTCCTAGGTCTTATGGGAAACCTTTTGAACACAATAAACCTTCCATTACCCCTGAGGTAGTTTTTGAGGGTACATTTGTAAAGGATAAAATACCATTGGAAGACGAAGATGAGGACAGAGCTATCAAAGCTTGGCTTTGTAAAGGAAAGAATACAGCTGAACAAATTTCCTTGGCTCATGAATTAAATCCTAACAATGAGGGTCATTATGAAACATTTTGGGTACAAAGGAAAGGGCCCTCTAGGTGTGAATGGAAATGGGTTAGTGGAACCTATTCAAGCTATAGGTTAGAAGCCAAGAGATACCACTGGGTTAGGTTTCAAAAAGGTTCCATTTCATCTAGGAATCAATAAATTTGTGCCAAAAGTAGAGCCTACACCAGAACCTAAAAGTACAAATGTAGCTGACACTACACAAGATAGCTCAGATGAGGATTGTTTTCCTTATCCCATCCCTCCAGACCTGGTAGCATTCTTTGCTGAGCCAGATAAATTTGTGCCACGCACCTATATTGCAGAAATAGATAGTGATTCTGATCAAACCACTCAATTTGAGACACTTACTTATGAGCAATGGAAAGACTCACAAGATCCTAACTTCAAAGGAGAAGAGTACATACCACCAAGATTTCAAGAATGGTGGACACAAGAACAGAATAGTATTACAAGAACTCAAAAACTTTCATGGTGCAAGCACCCAAGTCAGAGTTCAGAAATAGACTCTCATGAGTATGAGTTTGATAGTTTGTCAACAGGATCTTGCAAAAGACCTCTCGACGTGAGTAAAGAGCCTAGTGAAAAGCCTAATGAGTTTGAGTCTATAGGTGTTGACATGTCTTCTACTTCGGTCATTAGAGATCAAAAGGATTCAAACACACCTTTGGATGAGATCAGTCTAGATCCCCTCTTACTAGTTAACACTTTCAATGATGACTATACTGTGGACGCACTTGAACCTGCCACATCTCTTTCCCTCCAACACCCTGAATTAATAGACTGGAATTCCTCTTCTTCATCTAGTGAAGTCCTTACATTCCAGAATGATTACACCTTAGCCTGTTATCTTCATGCTATCAAGCCCATGATGTCCTCCACTAGTGAAGCAAGTGTTAACATGACCGAGGCTGATATCAAGTACCTTAGTCAGAAAATTAAAAGAAAAAAGAATAAGTGCTCTGATGGTGAAAACCACATTGTGGCAGTATCAGAGCCAAAAAAAGTAAAAAGAAAAGACGTACCTGAAGGTGAAAACCTCTTTGAGGTGCCTGAGGGTGAGGTACTTGATGTGCTTCTGAGTCACTTTTAGGAACGCTCATCGGTGTTAATTGAGCCTACTCAGCCAATAAATCTGGGAACAGAGGAACACCCACATATCATTCATGTGGCCAAGTCATTATCTCCAGAGGAACTTAAGGAATTTACAAAGTTTTTCCAAGAGAAAAAGATAAATTTTGCATGGACATATTCTGACATGCCAGGTGTGGATCCTGAACTCATTATGCATCACTTGTCAATATCACTAGGTGTGAAGCCTGTTAAACAAAAACTTAGAAAGATGCATCCGCATGTAGCTTTATTGATCAAGGAAGAATTGGAAAAAATTATGAAAGCTGGGTTCATCCAAGTGATTGATTATGCAGAGTGGATTTCTAATATAGTCCCAGTAACCAAACATGACAAATCTATTAGGGTCTGCATGGACTTTAGAGATTTAAATTTGGCATGCCCAAAAGATAATTTTCTACTCCCCAATATTGACATGATCGTGGATATGACAGCGGGATATGAGATGTATTCCTTAATGGATGGATTTTCTGGCTATAATCAGATCAAAATTGCACCAGAAGACCAAGAGAAAACATCTTTTACTTGTGCATGGGGTACATTTTGTTGGAATGTTATGCCCTTTGGTTTAAAGAATGTAGGGGCTACTTATCAAAGAGCTGTTACTACAATATTTCATGATATGATGCATAGGACAATGGAGGACTATGTGGATGATACGCTTTCCAAGAGTATGGATAGAAAAACACATCTCACTGATCTAGGTCCTATACTAGATCGTATGGAGAAATTCTGATTGCACCTAAACCCTAAGAAATGAGCATTTGGGGTTACTTCTGGAAAATTACTTGGCTACATTATTTCTTCAAAAGGAATTGAAGTAGATCTCGAAAAGGTACAAGCTATAATGGAGATTCCACCACCCCATAATATCAGACAAATCAGGGGTCTTCAAGGTCGACTTCAATCTATCAGGCAATTTATCTCATAGTTAGCTGACAAGTCACAACCTTTCACCAAAACCCTACATAAAGGTGTTACTTATGACTGGAACAAAGAGTGTGAACAAGGGTTTTAGTAGATTAAACATCATCTAGCTAATCCACCCATATTGATGCCTCCCATTCAGGGGAAGCCTTTGATCATATATATCTCAGCAATAGAAACATCCTTGGGTGCTCTCTTGGCCCAAGAAGATCCAAACCATAAAGAAAGAGCCATTTACTACATTAGCAGAACATTAGTCTCTTATGAAATGAAGTATTCAGTAATTGAAAAGGCTTGTTTAGCAGTGGTGTTTGCTTCCCAGAAGCTACAAAACTACATGTTGGCTCACACTGCAAGGCTGATTGCAAAGATTGATCCATTGAAATACTTACTCAGTAAAGCTACCCTCACAGGTAGACTGGCTAAATGGGTCATGCTCCTTAGTGAGTTTGATATTGTATATGTTGAGAGAAAATCTATTAAAGGACAGGCGATTATGGATCAATTGGCTGAAGCACCTCTTACAGATCACCAACCATTAAAGATGGAATTCCCAAATGAGTCCATTATGCTTCTCACGCATCAAACATGGATAATGTTCTTTGATGGTTCGTTCACTCAACAAGGGTCTGGAGATGGGATCTTATTTATCACACCGCAGCGATATTCCTTACCAAAGGCATATAAAATGATGTTCCCTTGTACTAATAACACCGCTGAATATGAAGCTCTGATTAATGGACTCAAGATTGCTATTGAATAGCGAGTGGATGAACTAAAAGTCTTTGGAGACTCACAACTAGTTATAAATCAGGTCAATAATACTTATCAAACCAAAGATGAAAAGTTGGTACCCTATAAAAGGATGGTTGATAGTCTTAAGAACTATTTTGCACATGTCACTTTTCAACAAATTCCCTAGGCGGATAATAAAGTAGCTGATGCTATGGCTACTTTGGCCTCTATGTTGCAAATACCAGAGAATGATTTCAGACATGAGTTCCTAGTGGAGACATTATACTACCCTGCCTATGACTCTCCTGACTCCCAGATGGTATGTTCAGTAATTGGACATGATTTGTCTCGTTACCACCACATATACTCCTATCTCCATGACCAAACTATTCCTAACACATATATTAGAAATAAAAAATGCCATCTAATCCACAGTGCTTCATGGTACGTCATCGTAGAAAATGACTTGTATAGATGGGGTCTAGACGGTACCCTCCTTAGGTGTCTAGAACCTGATGAGTCTAAATGTGCATTAGAAGAGGTACATGAAGGCATTTGTGGTTCTCACTCAAATGGACTGACACTGGCTCGTAAGCTTATTAGAGCTGGTTATTATTGGCCCGATATGGAGAAGGAAGCTACACAGTTTGCCAAATCTTGTAAGCAATGTCAATTTCATGGAAACTTGATTCGTGCTTCAGCTAGGGAACTCATTCCTTTTATCACCTTTTGGCCATTTCAACAGTGGGATCTCGACTTAGTAGGTTAGATATATCCATCTTCCTCAAAAGGACACAAGCACATCATCACTGCTACAGATTATCTTACTAAATGGGTTGAGGCAGTGCCTCTCAGTGTAGCTGATGGAAAATATGTAGCTATGTTTATCTTAAACTACATTATTTGTAGGTATGGTGTACTTTCCTCTATTATCACTGATAATGGGGGACAATTCAAGAATAAAGATCTGACAGATTTATGTGCTAAGTTCAAGATCATCCAACATTGGTCTTCTATTTATTACCCCCAAGGTAGTGGGCAAGCTGAAGCTTGTAATAAAACAATTCTCAAGATCCTGCACCGTACGGTACACAAGTCTGGAAGGGATTGGCACCTCCAAATAAATTCAGCTTTATGGGCCTATCGCACTAGTATTAGAATGCCAACAGGGGCCACGCCCTTTGCTTTAGTCTATGGCACAGATACTATATTGCGTATTGAGGTTGAGATTCCTACATTACGAGTCTCTCTGAAAGGCCTCATCACAGATGATGACACGAGAATATCTAGGCTTCAAGAGCTTGAGTTACTAGATGAACGTCGGAAGGTGGCGTTCGATCATCTCAGAGCATACCAAAAGAGGATATCAAAGAGCTATAATAAGAAAGTCAGACCAACAAACTTCCAAACAGGTGATCTCGTCCTGAGAGAGAATCCTAAAAATCAACAACAGCGGACTCAGAAAGGGAAGTTTGAGCCAAACTGGCTTGGTCCTTATATCATTACTACAGTATTTGGGTCCGACGCTTATCAGCTCTCCACCACAGAAGGTGAACCACTCAAAGAGCCTATCAACGCTCTTCACCTGAAGAAATTCTATAGTTAAGATATCTTCTGCATGCTCATGTACATACTTTATTTATGAGAAAACCCTAAAAATTATAAAATGTCCTGAAAAAATGATCATCTTAGTTAAAACCTGGCAAACAGGTGCTTTGATGTATTTATTATCTTGGTGAAAACCTGGGAAACAGGCACCTTGATAATATCAAAAAAAATAAAAAATTCAAAAAATACAAAAAAATCAAAAAAGAAAAAAAGAGCAAAAAAATAGAAAAAACTAAAAAATAAAAAAAAGTGAAAAAGAGAAAAATATGCCATTGATGAAAACCTGGTAAACATGTGTCATGGTAGAAAAAATAGAATTTCTACCAAGATGGTGAAAACCTGGTAAACAGGCGCCTCTTGTTTTGCAATGCTTTATCTATCGCAACATGTCTTGGCTTTCTTGCAGTTGCTTTCCTGCTTTAGTGTGCGTTTCGCTCTCAGCCATCTTCGAGATTTTGCTCGATCTCCCATGGATTGAAACTGGTCATACTCGGGGGCATGTACCTAGTCTAGGGGGCATTGTCTTATCTTCTTGCATCGGTCACCAGTGGTTCACACTGTGTCTGCCTGCCGATGCCTTGTGCTTCATCTCTTCTTGAGACTCTCTTCACATCAGTCACTAGTGGTCCTCACTGTGTCTGCCTACTAATGCTTCAATCTCGTTATCGATCTTTATGCTTGAGAATCTCTTGCGATAGTCACCAGTGATTCTCATTGAGTCTGCCTATTGCCGCTACATTGCTGAGATTTCTTGCATTGTTTCGCTATTAGTTGTGGCTCAGCTTCGATCCATTTGTTACTTGGGGGCATGGCTCCCCATTTTCAATCGCTCTTCAGTTTACAATTGAGTTAGTAATCTTGTCAGTCCTGAAGGGCAACACTCTACTGGCACAAACTGGTGTTTTTCAACACCTTAATCAAACAATGTTTCTCAACACTCTCTTTGGACACATCTAAGTTTTTTACACACTTCAGATTTCTCATGACATAAACATCTCTCGATAGCAATCAAACACATTGCACTCAAAAGAACAACGGTGTTTTTCAACACCCTAAACATAGACACATTCGTAAGCCTTGAAACATGCTGAGATATGATTGACTCTTTCTTAGTATGCTGTCTGTTCTTATGGATTTCATTGATATTTTCTTTGTCTACTGATTGTTGGTGTGGTTTCGATGATCCAGAAACGTCAAATAAACAGGGTGTATGTGATAAGAGCTTCTGCATTAAGGTGGAAAAGCCTCACATCCCTTGATCTTGTTTATTTGTACGCCAAGGGGAGGTTGGAACTATCTCCTTGACTGTTATTGCTGTGTTTGTTTACTTGTGCACTGTTACTATATCAAACTGGAAACAATGTTCAGGTCACCTTGGCTTTTGTGCCTTGGTGCTTACATTCATTTCCTATATTTTATCTGATGAAAGTCATATTCATATTCTTATGGTTACAGTGGCACCAGTAAGGATTGTATTGACTCCGATGATCCAAAGCACTCGATGATGATAAATACGATGAGTCCAACAACCAAAGTCCTAGGATTGCATTTAGCTTAGGCTTGCATTGTAAAAGGTTTGGTGCTCTCTTCATTTGTCTTCTCATTCTTCAAGGTCCTCATCTTTCATCATGGTTCTTCTTGACTGCATGAGTGTCTGATTCTCATTCTCGATCTTCATCCGTGTTCTTCTTTGGCTAGTATCTATTATATATTGTGAAGGCCCTGCATGAGATGATTAGTACCATTGCATTCCATTCATTGCATTTCCATAAAATCCATTTGCATACATATATATCCATTTTCCATGTGCATCCATTATAAGCATAACTCAAAT
>MU225106.1:207225-225242 GCA_018584345.1 Thuja plicata | reverse complement strand
CTCTTCTTCTTCTCCTCCTCCTCCTCCTCCTCCTCCTCCTCCTCCTCCTCCTCCTTCTTCTTCTTCTTCTTCTTCTTCTTCTTCTATAATGTCTACTATGTCAACCTCATCTCGACCGGTTTGTGATAAATCAACATTTTATACTTCAATGTTCTGCACTACTTTAGGGACATCAAGAACAACATCCCCAATTAATTGATCTACAAAAAAAGTTCCATCTACCTGCATAGGTTCATCAAATGTTGCATGAAATTGTTCTTCTTGTGTTACTACCTCCTTTATCTATAGTAACTTCTTCCATGTATCAACAGTCTCATTATGTATATTCTGTGTGTCATCAATCATAATCCTAGTTGATCTACCCTTTATTTTGAATTTCTTCTTGCGATCTTCAATCATTATCTTGATATCTTCATAAGATAGTTTTGGTTGTACTTAAATTAGTGTTGTCTCCATGATTTCTCTATCCAAATGCAATGCTCCACTCTATCTAGCATTTATCAACTACTATAGTTTATAGGGAATGCATGAATGAATCTCCAAAGGTGTTCTGCCAAATTTGTGAAAATGATGCAAAATGACATCTTCTATCTTCTTCTTGTCTTCATCACTACCCAAGGTGTATCTAATGCCAATGGTAGCTAATCTACAGCTATCTACAATACCTTTTGCAATATCATCAATAGAAGGATATTTCTTTGTCTCTCCACTTGTTTTCAGTTCAGAAACATCTTTGACAGATTCTAACCTTTCTTCCTCTTCCTCTACAGTTTCCTTCTCATCACTCTTGATCTCCTCTATGGATTTTCTCTTCCTCTTGTATGTCTTCTTCATAGTAGGAGTACTTCATCCTTTCTTCCTTGTTGGTTCCACCTTTGATTTGACTTCCTTTTCTACTAATTTTGTCTATTTTCTCTTCACCTTTGAGTAAGTAGAAGGAATGTTAGCTAATGGGTCTTCAGTTTTAGTTGCAATAGTGTAAGATGTTCCAGCTTCATCATTGCCAAACTTATATTCTAGGCTAGATAACATTTTCCTTTTTCTCCTCTCAATGACTGGTTTCTTTAGCTCCATGTGAATTTTGGCAAATGGTTCTTCATAGGTACCAAATATTTGTGGTTTTTTATCAAATGGTTTTGACAATAATTCATTTGCATGAAGAATTACTAAATCACCCTCTACTTCCTACCCCATAGGTGCAAGCCAATATGTCATAGGTTCAACTGCCTGCACAATGCATGTATCAATGTCTACCAAGAAACAAATGTCATTTTTGTACTTTTCTACAATGCTAGCTGGTATCCTTTCTTGTTTATGCATCTTAGCTTGGAAATCTTTGAAATATCCCGACATGAAATTGTTAAAGTTATCACCCAATTTCTTTATGAATTCACTTATCTGAACAACTACCGGTTTGTCCTTTGACCATGTAACTTTACCTCTAATGGGGAAGAAATTTTGAACATATTAAAATATACATGCAAGTAGGGAACCATACTTAATTGACTTCTTGTTATATTTATTTATCCTCTCCATGTTTTCCATAAATTGACTCCTGACCATCTCACATAGATCATACACTGAATCATCTTGAACAATCCAATAGGCAGCATAGATAGCACCACTAGGCACACTGTTAACTCAACTTGATTGGTAAACTCTGTAACCTATTATCATGGATGTGAAATGAACTTCCTTGTCTTCAATGTGGTCAATTGTCATTTATCTACCATCTTTTTTGGATTTGGTTAGCTCAGTAACCAAATGTGTTGCCACCATTCTCAATTGTACATTCAAGTCCTTATGCACAAAACCCTGTAACTCTGTGAATCATAGTCTTGGAAATCTTGTGTGGTCTTTCCATCCATATAAATTGACCATGAACTTTTCTCAACACTTAAAAAATCCTATCGGGATGGAATTTTGTGGGAATATCCACCACATACATTAAACCCTTTTCTTGTAGATGTTTATACTCATCTTTCAATACACTATCTGTGCATAGATAAGCATACTCTTTATTGATTGCTTCAGGTCCTAGTTATTCAATTTTGCAATGAATATAGGACCAAACATCTTCAATCAACATCATTCTTGGAGGAATAGTGGATAGGGCACCAGTCATAAAAATCTTAGCCGCTTTGATTGAATGGAGTTTGAAGACGGGTTGAGGTTTCTTAGTGATGTTAACCAGAATAGGATTATCGACATTCTTTTCCATTTGATTCAACTACAACAAAAAATAAATGTAACAAAAAATGAAAGTGATAACATGCAATACACCAGTTAGGGCTTCATGAAAACTTGATAATAATTTATCTCAAAATATCAACTCAAAACTAATCGTTGCACACTATAGCTCAAGACAGCTCTCGAATGCTCAAATAAAAGTAAAGGTGCAAAATGAAATCACTTTTTCTCTATTTATTGTTTTAGAAATAGATGTTGTGCACTTCAACGGTAGGAATAGTTTCATGTCATTGGTTAACACATAACCACCGGTTGGAACATGTCCAACAGTTATAACCGATATCAAATAGATATATACCATGAAATCTCAATGCGATCGACATCAAATCACTAACAACCTCAAAGTATTTAGCAAAACCAAAATCATAGAAATTTACACCATAATGTGCATATAGATATTAGCACTCTTAAATCTTGGGGATTGACAATTGATTTGTCTATAAGTGCTCCCCCTAAGAAAATAATATGCTTAGTTTGAAGAATAATCCTTTGTATCGAAGGATGGTGGATTCCCTTCAGGTGACTTGACCTCTTCCTTTTTCTCTTCTTTCTTCACCCAAGTCTTCTCCATCTCATAATTGAATTCATCAACATCTACAATCTTCTTTCTCTTCATTTCCTCAGAATGGTTAGGAGATCAATTCCTAAATCTGCAATCTCTAGCAAGGTGACCAACCCTATGGCATTGGAAACAAGCCATACCAGTTGACCTCCTAGGACCAACATTTCCTATTTGAGTTCTCATTTTTCAATTTACTGCAAGGTGACCATAGTTACCATATACCGAGCATGTAACATTGAATTATATTTCCCTTCCAACAGTGTTCATCGGTTTGACAGGAGATCTAGGTGCATACACTCTTGACCTACAATCTCTAGCTTTGTGTCCATATTTATTGCATGTACAACAATATCCATCAAAACTACCACTTCTAGGTCTATCTCTACACTCATAAGCAATATGACCATACTTATGAAAATTATAGCAATAACCATCAAAATAATAAGATCTATTCATCAGTTTTCTCCTACATACATTTACAGTATGACCAGGCTTTCCATAATTAAAACATATATGTTTGTTAGGCTTCTTACCAGATTTTCTTGAATCTTCCTTCAGATCTTTCTGTGGCTTCTTAGGTTTGGATTTAGATGACTCGTTGATTTCAAATGTTCCTTGATCTATGAAACCAAGATTAGTTGTGTCTTTATTTATTCTTTGTCTTTTCAGTTGTTCATCAATCTTTTGTGACCTCTCATTATATTGTTTCGGCTTTTCATTTACTTCTTTTTCAGTTTGCAATTCCTTCTTCAATTTCTCATTCACCTCTCTAAGTATTTCATTTTCACTTAGAATTTGTTGGTTCTCTTTAGTTATGTCATGAAGGTGCTCATGCATGACAAAATTCTCTTGAGATATCCTAAAAAATTGTTCCTCCCTTTCCTTCAATGCATCTTCAAAAAATTTATTGGCATCTTCTGTAGTCTTCCTTGCATCTTCAACTTTTCTTTTTCCTTCAAGGTCTTCACACATCCTAATAGACTGAATTTCATGCTCTCTTTTTAGATTCACCACTTCTTCTTTAAGTCCTTTATTCTTATCCATCAGATCTGCAATTGCTTCCTCAAATCCTTCAGACATACTGCCTCCATATAGTTGATCAATGTAATCTTAGATTTCACGTAACTTCTTAGTAAGTTCTTTCCTTTTGGCAAGTGACTTCTTAAGATTTTCCTGCAGCTCATTGATCATGTTTTTTTCATTATCAAGTTACATATCATACCTATAACCCTCCATGATTGTGGATCTTTTCCCCAAACTATTTGGCTTATCACTAAGAGGACCAATGCTCTGATACCAATTGTTAGAATTCTTAGGTACTGAGAGGGGGGTGAATTAGTACAAATAGGTAATAAAAAAATTCAACCACCAACTTGAATAGAAACAATATTAATTTCCAAACCACAAAGCATATAACAGAAGTAAGCAAATAGATTTAAGCATCCATAAACTCATCATACTTAACACATATATTTTTTTCATGGAAACCCTTGGTTGGAGGGAGAGAACCATAGTGGGGATGAAACCCACAAGCCCACTACTACAGTAAATGGTTTTGTCTTGTTGGGAGCTACAAGTACCCTTTCTGAGGGTTCACCCTATTAGGAGTGACTAGTAAACTATTAGGAGTACAATTAGGTCAGTTATGATCTACCTCGCTAGAGGATTTAAAAATATTTCTATGAGTCCACATGGTTAAGGGATTTATAATAAAAACCTATTAGAGTTCACTTGGTTAAGGGATTTTGCTTGGTGCAACTATTAGGGAACAACAAATTGAATGATATGTATATAGCACTGCTTGCCTATCAGATCCAATCTTTTCTCTATACTTTGTAACTGCTCACTGCCCTATCTCAATCAAATTTCTAGTCGTAACCTTAAATAACACCGATTGAAATCACAAAACCCTAATAACACCACTTACAACAACAACAAAAAAAATCATTTCAATATGATTAGTTCCCTTTATATACACAACTTGCACTGACATCAAACATACTAAAATGAAATTCAAATGCTTTCCCACGTAAGCATAACACACCAAAGTGATAATCTTGATGTACAACAGGATTTAGCTTGACCGCGTTGGATCAAAATAAGGTCAGCAAGTTATATCTCCAAGGTAGTCAAACACATTTGGACATCTCCAATGCATCACCATAAATTCATCTAATACAATTGCACCAATCCCATAGATTATAACTCAACACTTCCATAACCTCTATTATACGTCATCATATCACCACATTTCATCTCACTTACTATACCGCTCATTGATATGGGATCTACCAACTGTTGCTCAAGAACACAAGTGTTCTTACCTATCTCAGTGTCTGTGACATCAAATATTCTCTTACCAATCAACCAAATGAGTTGTGGTTGGAACCACACAAAAATATAAACATGTCGTTGTTGTACCTGTGATTGCTCCTCATGATTCCACTTCTATCATGATTAACACCAAAGTGTTGTCCTCACTGCCTACCAATCTTTTGGACTTAGCCAATTTCTTGCATCACCGATCATGAATCCTTCTTACCGATTGTGTCTTCACTTCACCGATTATATGTCATTACTGATATGAATTAGTTTCCATCATTGACAACCAAACAAGTGACTCCCTATGACTATACCCAAAATCCATCACAATGCCAACATTTCTATCTTACAAAATGGTATTTAATTGAAATGTGTTTTGTCTTGAAGTGCATAATTAGATTGTTTGAAATAATTATTTCCTTCTATTGTTGTGAATTGGGAGATGGGATTCTCATACTCAACCTAATATCCTTCAAATTTGGTTTCATCCATAGAACCCATGTACATAAAGTTCTTGGTGCAATGTATTTTTCCTTTATTATTGATAGAGAGACTAAAGCTTGTTTCTCACTCAACCAAGATACAAGATTTTTACTGAGGAAAAATGCTCCTCCATGTGTTTTTTCTGTTATCAATATTGTCGGCCCAATCCACGCCAATTTATGTTGCAATGGTAAAATCTTTGCCTCTTGGATACCACATCCCAAAATCCATGGTTCCTTCTAGATATTTGAATATTCTTTTGACGATGTGCACATTACTTTAGGTATTGTAGTTATAATATATAATACACTTCTAATCATTGTCTTGTATGGAGTTTAGTCAACCTCAAGAGATTCATCATCCCTAATTTGCAACCCATAACCATGGGAGTTCTCACTAGATTGACAGTCTTCCATTTTGAATTTATTTACCATCTCTTTAATGTACTTGGTTTGTAAAATACATATTCCCTTATCTAATTGGAAATTTTATAGCCCAGGGAAGCAAGATAACTGAGTAAGCATTAAGAATTTTTGTCATTGCTACCTCCAAAAATGATATCATCTACATGGGCCACAACAATCAATAATAATCTCCTTCATTCTTGATATAAATTTTTTTATCCACAATTCCCTTTTAAGTCTTTCTCTTATAGGGGCTTATTTATCTTTTAGCACGAAGCCCTCAAGGATTCTTTTGCTCAATAAAGTTCCTTATTTAGCCACCACATATAGTCCTCATTCTCTAGAAAGATGAATCCTTCTAGTTGTTTTAAGTACACTTATTACTCCAAGTTTTTGTTAGACTTTGAAGTTATTAAAACTATCAAGGACTAAAAAACCATCCTAATAGCTTCCATACAAATAATAGGAGCAAAGTTTTCTTCAAAAATTGATTCCTTCAACTTGAGCCAATTCTTTATACATTTATTTATTTGTTCCTTTATATTTCACCATCCACATTAAATTTGATTTTAAAAACCTAATTAGTGTTGATGACATTCTTTTCTTTAGGTATTAGGACAAGTGCCCAATTTTTATTCTTCTTGATATGATCCAATTCCTCTTTTGCATCCTTTATCCAATGCTTGTCTTCACTTGCTTCTATAAGGTCCTTTGGTTCTATATGATAGTAAGTATATATTTTCATATTCTATTGTGCTAGTAAATCTCCACCTTGTCTAAATATTTGTATCATTTCCCCAATGGTAAATTCTTCTAGATGATTCTTCTAGACAAGCTTGGATGAAGTCTTAACTAGTGCTCCTGATCGTGTCTTTGGGTTCTCTTTGTCAATTTACTCCCTAGTTTTTTTTTCTTTGATAACTTCCTTATTTTGAGGAACATCTCCTTGAACTTATTCTTCATAGTGTATTTATCAACTTTCACATTCATACTTTCAACGATCTTGTGTAGCCTCTTGTTATGGAATTTGTATCCTTAAATCATATGGCATTTTTATATCATTTACTCTTATTTGTGCATGGTTCAATATGTAGACTACCATGTTAACCACATATCTCCAAAAGGTATCAGATTATTTTGACTCATTTAACATATCTCTAGCCATTTCTTGAACTATTTTTTCCTTTCTTTCTACATTTATATTTTGTTGTAGAGTTCTTGCAGTTGGACAATATCTTCTTATCCTATATTTTCAAATAAATATTGAAGTTAATTGGAATTAATTATCTTCCTGTATATGATCTAAGACATTTGATCTTCAAAATTGATTCATTCTACACTAAAGCTTTGAATACCTTAAACTTGTCATGAGCCTCATAATTTTCTTTTGAAAAGTAACCCAAGTCATTCTAGAGTAATCTTCAATCAATGACATTAAATAACTCTATGCTTGCAAGCTTCTTTTTCTTATTGGACCACAAAGATCTGTATGTATGAGCTCCAACAGTTTTAATGTCTAGTGTTCCTTTGATTTAAAACTCACTCTAGTCTACTTCGCAAGTTGGTATTACTTACAACTGGTATTTGTGGGTTTTCTAGCCTTTTTTATGTCTCATGACTTTCTTATTGTTGATCTTGACAAATTTATCAAATTTTAAGTGCCCCAATCTCTTATTCCATAACTATATCTTGTCTTATTGTCCCATGTAACATATTTGATTGTTTATTTAAGGATATAGAGATTATTAGATGTTATGTGAGCATATATTATTAATTTTACTATATTTCTATAGTTCACCTTCTCCTAGAATAAATGTAATAGTGCATGTCCTTGATCACACAGTTGACTCGCTCTTAAAATATTTTGCTTCAACCCTTTAACATATAGAACATTCGTTGTTGTTTTTTCATTTTCTAGACTAAGAATCCCTTTGCCTTTGATATTGCCTTTAATGCTCATTGTCCCTTTATTTTTTCATTCAATCATAATAAATTTACATTTGTCACTATAACTTTCCTTGAGAAACCATTATCAACATACCATCTATCTCTTTTGTTTCTTTCATGTAGAGTTATTTGAAGAAAACATGGACTCTTCTTTCTCCTACTTCTTATTTCTACAAAACTTAGTTGATTTTGTTGAACACTTTTATATTTTGAAAGGTGGGGGGTAATTAGCATGCACAAAGAAACTTGACTTATTTTGTGATATGCCATTATAAATTAACCTTAAACCAACTAATCATCAATGAAAGATGTAGAAATGAACACACATACACATGAACACTAGATTTATGTAGAAAACAAAATATGGAAAAAGCCACAGTGAGAATATACTCACTATATGAATAATTGTTTACAATATTTCATTTCACCACACCCTAATGTAAAAGTTACAAGCTAAAGAAAACAAGTGCAATACATAGATCTACAAAAGCTACTACAATCTTCCAACAAATACAATAAATTAATTAAATGAAATTCTATTTGATCTTGTGATCAAACTTTGTAGATATTATATCAAATTTAGGCTCTTCAATCTCTGTACTTCCTCAATTGCATTACTCTAATTTCAAATTGATCCATAGAATATATGAACCAATTATGCACTTAATTCATTCTCTCACTCTCATACATATACAAGCTTGGTCATAAAAGTTCAACTAGGTCAGCACTAGAAAGATAAACAAATTGTTTACAAAGTCATCCACCATGAGCACAAATATGCAATGAAACCCACCCCAAAAGATAAAGGGACCCAAATGAACACACATACACATCAACACTAGATTTATATGGAAAACTCAATATGTTAAAAACCATAGTGAGAGTCTACTCACTATATGTATAATTGGTTATAGTGTTTCTTTTAGGCACACTAACATGGAAGTACACCACTCCCTAATGTATAAATTAAAAACTAATGCAATACACAGATCTGCACAAATTGCTACAATCTTCCAACGGGTATAGGGAAATGATGAAATGAAAAGATATTGTATCTCATGATCAAACCTTGTAGATATTATGTCAAATTTGCGCTCTTGAACCTCTGCATTTTCTTAATTGCATTACTCTAGTTTCATATTTGATCCATACATTATATGCACTGATTCCACACTTAATTCATCCTTTCACACTCATATATATACAAGCTTAATCATAAAAAAATCAGCTAGGTAACTGACAAAAAGATAAATAATGTTTTTACAAAGTTGGCCACTATGAGAACAAATATTTAATGCAGTGCATCCCAGGAGATAAAGGGGACCTAAATCATTCATAACATGTCATCCATAAATGTTTTCATCAAAGCACAAGGAACACATCCACCTTTAAGATCAAACGCAAATGAAACATGTAGAAAAGCATTAAAGAACACCAATGGGTTTGCCCAAAAATATTTTGATGCATATGAAACCATGTGAAGCATAACCCACCACACCATGATGCATTTCAATCTCTTAACCCTTCCTCCAATTCACATCAAAACTAATAATTTATCTATCAGTTCATCAAAGTTAGTTTAGTTGGCTAGAAACTGACATAGACAATAATATTGCACTCAAAACAACATATATTCACTTGCGGAGTAAACCAACATAAAATATTTGAAGTAGAACACTACATAGATGCTAAATTTTTTTCCAAAAAATCACACACCCTGAAATGCCAATGTGAAACATTCTCCAAACATGTCTTGAACAAACTTGACACCCATCTTTTTTGTCAACAAACAACATAACACAACTTCTTGTGAAATATTGTAGACCTGAAAAAATGATAGTGCAACATTCAAAGATCATGCATTATAGTACCAACATTGCAAGCCATAAAATTCTTATGTGGAGAAATGTAGAGCATTCTCCCATAAGTACTTGAAAATTTCTTGGCTACATAATTTGACTTCTCACACTTCCATCTTTTTGGACACATCTCATACAACCTCGTTATCATCACCAGTCATCAAATTAGTCACGTAAGCTTATAAAATAGTAATAAAATACTCTTTCTTTCATTCCAAACTTCATATAATATTTCTTACATATCCTTCATATTTGACTTCAAATACTCTTTCCTACATATCAGGCTTCAAATAATCTTTCACTTCTTCTACACTCATCTACATCAGGTTGACAATAATAACCTAGCATGTTGCCATCAATGAAAACAATAAAACATGATGCTAACAATCTCCTCCTTGTCATTTATGGAAACACCAACAAAAAATAATTCTATTATCTACACTTTCTCTTCTTTTTCTCTCAAGGATAATGGGTGCAAAAATATAAATATCTTTTAATTGTATCACTTCCCCTTTCAGGGTCAACTCTTCTCTATACTTCTTTTCTTGAATTATATACCTATTAATCTAAAATATATTAAGGAAAACTTACCCCCTTATTAAGGAGGACATATTTATACAATAATTTTCATACAATAGGAAACCTCAACCTTTGTTTCTCCCTCTACGAGAAATAATTGCATCAACCCAGGAGACATACAATATAAATTAGTTTTCCTCCTGGAAGATACATCTATCTTGGAAAAGGAGGGGAAATAACCCATAGCATGTCCTAGAGGCACTCAAAACTATCCTTTTCTAATGCCTTAGTCAAAATATCTACAATGTGTTCCTTATTAGGTACATATTCCAACTTGATTTTCTTATCAACAAATTTCTCTCTTAAGAAGTGATACCAGATAGAAATGTGATTTTTCTTTGAATGCATCACTTGATTCTTTGAAATATTGATTTGTTATCACAAATCATTGGAATAAATTTATCATAGATTATCTTCATATCCTTAAGAGTACTTTTATCCATATTATTTGAGTACATCATGATGTTGTTGCAATGCATTATATCTTTGTAGTAGATAATGAAACTAAATCCTATTGTTTACTTGTCCAAGAGACCAGTCTATCTCCCAAAAAAATCGTACCACCACTTATCCATTATCACATAATATTTCACCCTACTAAGTTTTCAACTCATCTTCCTTGTGATACATGGTAACACCTCCAAGTTGTGGGTAACCTGAAATGGAGATTGGCTTCAAGAGAAGGTCAAATTCCTCTTGGTACTCACCTAATCTACTAATTATTGAGAAAAGGGAAAGAGATGCTTAAAATTAAATCAATGGATAATATGGGGTGATGCATCAAATTTCTCTTACATGTAAGGTTGCATGACATTGACACATTCATGGCTGGAGTTTACCCAATGGAGATGGTCCAGCCATGCAGCAAGAGTCAACACATTGGAAACAAACAACTCAGAAACATGAATAGACCATCAACATGCTATAACAGATCTTTCCATTATCATAGAATTAGATATTTACATCACATTGGCCTTGAAAATGTAGATTACAAACTTTTAGCATACATGCCTGATTACAACAAAAATCTAGATCTAAACCCTAATACTAACCTTCCAAGGTTATTCTCCTCAACGAATACTTAACAAAGATCAAATGCCTCAGTATATAGAGCCTTCACAAGAACATGTCGACCTAGAATTATCACATTTTCCAAGAACAGGAAAAATGTAATACAATAACATATTTTAGGACCCAAATAATAAGGATTTCAATGCCACATTGATGAAATAATGTGCAATCCAAAAGCAATATCAGCCAAAGAACAAAGATCATCATGATATGTGTCATAAAACTTCGTCGATTGGGAAATTACTTTGCAAGAATGGAAAACTCTAACTGGTCGTAAGAACATGAAGTACACAATGAAGTATCCAAATGAGGTGCAAACCCAGACATAAGTGTAACATGATGTCCAGAACCAACCCTTAGGTTCTCAACTGATCCAAAACCAAGGAACACTACCCGAAACACATAACTGAAAGGGAAGTATTTTTGGGTGATGCAAGATTGCCAATGACCCAAGGATGCTCCTGCATAAAACACCCCTAGTGAGAAGAAAATGTTACAATGGAACGTTGGAAAAAGACCAAAGATCATCGTGATATGTACCAAAAATCCTCTCCGATTGGGAAATTACTTCGCGAGATAAGAAAACTCCAACTGGCTGTAAGAACATGAAGAGAACACTAAACTGACCATGAATCTTTAATATCTCCATAGTGAAGTATCCAAATGACATTCAAACCCAAACATAAGTATAACATGATGTCTATAACCAACCCCAAGGTTTGCAATAGTAAATGATCCAAAACCAAGGAACACTACAAGAAGCACATAATTGAAAGGGAAATATTTTTAGGTGATGCAATATTGCCAATGACCCAAAGATGCTCCTGCATCAGACACCCCTGGTGAGAAGAAAATGTTCCATAAGAGAAACTTATGAACATTTTATAGGATTCAGGACATAAATCCCATGCTCATTTCTTGATCCAAATATCCTCTTTATCTGCAACTTCCTTTCTTTGCACTTTTTCTCTTTCTTCTGTAAGATCCATCAGGTTACTCTGCTATGTACCTTCTCTGTCATACCTCTTATTAAAATCAAAATGTAAAGAACCATCTATTGTATTTTACACATCTGACTTACCTCTTCTATAATACCTTATCTGATCAGAAACCAATCCCTCTATTACTTCACCTTACCCTTCTTGTTATCTGATACCAATTGATTATCAGATCTATTCGCAAGATCATTCTTCAAATCCATATCATCATCTATATTTTGCTTCTCTGAATAGTAACTCTTCACAATGCTTAGATTCCTTGCACTTCTCCCCTCTACCCCCCTTAAGGAAACCAAGGTAAACTTATTTCCATCCTTCTCTATTGTGACCAAGTTATTACTGCAGTCATGGATAGCTCCCCTATCAAATTGCCAAGGTCTTCCGAATAGAACATGACAAGAACTCATAGATACTACATCACATAATACCTCATCTTTGTAAGGTCCAATGTTGAAATTCACCAAAAATTTCTCTTTCACATCCACCATGTGATCTTCCTGAAACCAACTTATCCCATATGAACAAGGATGTTTAAATCTATTCAATCCAAGCTTCTGCACCATCTCTTATACCATTAAATTATCAGTACTACCACAATCTATAATAACCTGAAAACATTTACCTCCTGATTTGCAAACATTCCTAAAGAAATTCCTCCTTTGAATAGGTTCACCTTCCTTCTTACTCAACATGATTCTCATAAGCATAATTGATTCTCTGATCTTGGGTTCCGCCATACTTTCCACAAGTGCATCAACAATCTGCTCCTCATGTGCCACAAGACTCTATTTACTCAAACTTTTACTAGACCCTTCAGAACATTGAAAAACTATATTTCCTATGCTACCACATTTAAAACAAGTGCCTTTGAATTCCTTTCTACCATTTCCTCTCCCAGGTGTCTTATGATTAGGTTCTACCTCAATGGTTTACATCTCTTTTCTACTGCTATCCGCTTTCTTTTCCTTTCCTCTAGGGTTACGTTGTCTCCTCTTAACCTTATCTTCTGCCTTCAATGCATACTATTAAGCATCCTCTACTATGGAAATCCTCAGCATACTCAACTCATCCTAAATATTAAATCTCAGACCATTAATCTATCTAGCCACCTTCTCATTGGTTATCTCTCGGTGTCTAGATCTGATTTTCATTTTCTTAAACTCCTCGGTGTAGTCCTTCACACTCATGTCCTTCTACTTCAAGTTTCATAGCTTCTTAAACAATTGCAATTCATAATCCTTGGGAATGAATTTATTTTTCAATGTATCAACCACTACCCCCCATATAGTGATTTTCATTTCACTATGTTCCTCTCTATATTTCTATAATTATTTCCACCATAAGGCAACATGACCCTTCAACATAGTCTGTGCTAACCTAACTGTCTATGGATCTTTGATATATTTAAGCTCAAATTAATCTTCTAGTTCATCAACCCAATCTATCAAATCCTCAAGATGCATGAACTAGAGAAATTAGAAACCTCCATCCTATGAATTTTAATTACTTGTTCCATATCTCTCAATAATATTTCTTCATCTGTAGGGATCTCAACATCTATAGTCTCAAGATCTTCAACAACTTCTTCATATTCTTCCTCAGTCTCGGGATTCCTTCACAATCCTCCCATTGCATTATGAAGATCATTTATTTCTCATTTCAGAAGTCTTCCATCATTTTTTATAATCTCTTAGGGTTCACTCTTCTTGGTGGCATCTTTCCAATCCACAAGTACAATTGCCTCAGCTTTGATAATCTGATTACAAGGTACTCAATTTCCTCTCACCCGATGATCTATCAAACACACTTGAAAACTACATTCAAATTGGTGATATGTTCACCCTTGGTATGCCTTCAACAAGCCAAAAAAGTTCTCAACCAGAAACAATATCCTAAATGATCCCCTTGCGCAAGTCCTATGCAATTGTGGGCCAGATCCGTACTCTTCCACCCCACAACAAACACATCTAGGAATTCACAAGCTCAAGAACTCAATCTGCTAACACATGAACATCAAATTTTCTCTGATACCACCTAACACAGTTAGGGCCAGAGTTTACCTAATCGAGATGATCCAACCATGCAGAAAGAGTGAACACAATAGAAAAAACAAACTCAAAAATAGGAATAGACCAACAACATGCTATAATAGCTCTTTGCATTATCATAGAATCAGATATTTACATCACATTGGCCTACAGCTGTAGATTACAAACTTTCAACATACATTCATGACTACAATAGAAATCCATATCTAAACCCTAATGCTAACCCTCCAAGATTATTCTCCTCAATGAATACTTAACAAAGATCAAATTCCTCAATATATAGAGCCTTCACGAGAACATGTCGGCCCAAAATTATCACATTTTCTAAGAGTACAAAAATGTAATACAACAACATAGGTTGGGACCCAAATCATAAGGATCTCGATGCCAAGATGATGAAATAATGTGTTATCCAAGAGGAACATCGGCCAAAGATGAAATATCATCGTGATATGCGCCACAAAGCTTTGTCGATCGGGAAATTACTTCGCTAGATCGGAGAACTCCAACTAACCGTAAGAACATGAAGAACACACTGAATTGACCATGAATCTTTAATATCTCCATAGTGAAAAATCCAAATGAGGTGTGAACCCATACATAAGTCTAACATGATGTCTATAACCAACCCTGAGGTTTGCAGCAACAAATGATCCAAAACGAAGGAACACTACCAGAAACACAGAACTGAAAGAGAAATATTTTTGGGAGAGACAAGATTGGCAATGACCCAAGGATGCTCCTGCATCAAACATATTCAGTATTCTCAATTAAATAACTAAATTAAGAACAACTCAAGTTATACATATTCATGCATGAGTATTTCATAGTAAAATTGAAGTTTTAGAAGATTTTTTGAGGGAAAACCAACTATTCTTCACAGCTAAAAGATATATAGGTTGATAACATAAACAATGACATGCACTTATATGTGTTTCAATATGAAGGTTAATTGTAAATGAAGAATATAATAAAGGATATAAAAAACATCACAAAATTACATTCATCACTTTCACATCTCCACACAATGAAGAAGATGAGAAGGCTAAAATTTTTGTTTATTTACAAAATATACTTTCTTACAACTGCATACAACTCAGTTGTAGGGATTTACGATGTTGTTCATGCTCTGAAAGAAATCATAAAAGTTACAATGAATAGTTGGAAAAGTAGCAAGAAATAACTAAGAAATGGAGCCTAAAAGCTACTTCATATAATACAAAAACTAATTATAAGTTTTCAACATGTGAGAGGGAAAAAAGGGCATTTGGTTACATTACATATTGGGTCAATCTTTTTGGGCGTCCAAGTTGTTTGTTGCTATTTTTAAGGCTCTAAAAGTACTCCAAAGTGATATCTTCATAAAGAAAAGTCTTCAACATTGACCCCCCATTGATGAAGTAACTCAATTTGCTCCTATAATATGCTTTCTATTTCTTTGAATGAGGTCAAAACTATCTTCTAAATATTCTAAATCACATGAAAAGGTCGTCTAACTATCCTAGATTCTCTCCTTTATTGTTGAAACAATTTCCTTTTACCTTTTCAACTATTGTCAATTTCCTCCATGAACATAAGGCATGCGATTTCATAGCTTTGAAAGTTGAAAAGCTCTTGGGTTAGATTGAAACAAAATAGGGTATAAAGGCTCTTCCAAAAACTTCAAAAGTTGTCATAAATACAAAAAAATATTTCCCGTATGTAAACACATCCATAGAAGACACCTTACACATGTCACAATGACCATATGAGTCCAAACATTTCTCTATTTTTCTGCACTTTCATGTTTACTTCAATGATTAATATCACACAATGAATGTACACCAATGAAAGTCCTTCACATACTTTCAACTTGCACTTACAACTCAAATCCCACCATACCTATTCTCATGACTACCCTACTAAGTTTTCTTCAGGTATTCCATAAGTATTATAAGGTTTTGACATACAACAAAATTACTTGTACATGCTATGAAGCTGAACTTCCAAACAGTGATCATTTTTTTTAAGCTTTTGCAAAGAGTTTTTCTTGAATAGGGTTCTCTTTACTTTACCTTGAGACATTTATTTTATGTTGTTGATCGGTTGCTTGCATTAAGTTTCTACTCATTTCATTACTTTTCATTCCCTTTTTAAGTAAACTAATATTTTGTGTAGATATGATAACTTTGTCTACACCTTTGCAACTTCTTCCCTTATTGTTGGTTATTGTGAATAGTGATCAATATTCATTTTTTCTTCTCTGTCTTTTCTTTTGTGGTAACAATCATCTTCTTTCTATTAACTTGTTTCTCTCATCATTGTCTTAGATAATATCCATGGCTTCCTATTAGGCATAATCACTTTGATTCTATGTTGACCTAAGACCCTCTAGCACACCTCTTCTTAAATTCTTGCAAGGAATTAACTGTTCTTTATTATGTATCTACTCTTTGTTCTAGCAATAGTCTCTAACTCTTCAAAGTTGAGTCATGTGCTACTTCACATGAGGACTCACTATTGTTCCTTAGAGAAAACTCACTCTAACTCTTGAAACTACACTATTGTTATTATATTACAACTATTGTTCTCATGCATTGAATATATTCTTCTCCTCATATGCTTTCTACCCCCATGAAAGATTTTCTTTTCTCTATTAAAATCACTGCCCCTTCCTATATATTTTCTCCTCTAGACTCTAGTTCTCGCTTAAGATCTGTTGTCCACTTGAAATCTACTTATTTTTATCTTTTAAAGCTTGGCATATCTTATTGTTCACTACATCTCTTCAAATATTTTTCATTCCTTTGATTAATATATTCTTGTTCTTTATGGAAATGTATTTTTCCAACACTTAATACTAACAATCTTTTCCTTAAAGTCATTGTTATCAATAAATATGGTGCACTTTATGTCCTTTGTGGCCTTTATTTTGACTGTCATTGCATATTTCTACATTATTTTATTTGTCTTTGATATCCTAGTTTTTATTGTTCACCCTAATCACAAATAGTCATCATCATGTAAAATTTTTATTCCTCAGCTTTGTTATATGCTGAATGTAGACCTCTGAATTCAACACAAACACAACATAGTCCTTACACAATCGCTCAATTCACAAAGAAAAACATGAATTGTTTGTTCTGCAAATTCGATTGAGGCGACCTGTTGCCTCCTAATTAGTTGTGGATGTTGAGTTTTACCCTCAGAATGAGATCCAACAACCTGACCATTGCTAACATGGAGGATTTTAAGAATGCAAGAAGAGAGGAATTTCCATTAATCTTATGAAATCTGCAACTAGTCTATGAGAAAATGCTCTTAATCTATGAATTGAGAAGAAATTTGAGCTATGAAAGCAAATTATACTAATCTAAGAATGAATTGAAACTATTCTATGGAAGTAAAATGCAATTAATCTAAGAAATAAAGTGCTTTTAATCTAGAAATGAAATGCTTGTAATCTATGAAAGGAATTACTTCTAAGCTAGAATTGAACTTGAAATGGATTTAAG
>MU225106.1:145486-185050 GCA_018584345.1 Thuja plicata | reverse complement strand
ATCAATTAATCATAGGGGTTTTTAGCTAATAATCATTGAGAATTTAGGAATTAAATATAATGTCAGATTTATGCAAATTTGGGTTTTCTGCATTTGAAACTCAATCAATTAAAGTTAATTAGGAGAAAAATTTGCCTAGTAAAATAGGACTTCGAAGATAAGAAAATGCACCAAAATTGATTGGATTATTAGGTGCCAATTTTGGGGTGTTACAAGCTTCACCAAAACTGATTTCCTTCTTCATTGTATCACTTTCACAAAGTGACTGTGGATTGTTATTTGCATGACTATATTTTGAACTTCGTCACATTTTTTGTTGTGAAATCTCTCAAAAAACTCTATCTTATAACTATCAATACCTTCTAATGTATTTTTAGTGACTATCAATCATCCTTCTTAGCAACAAACTATCTTTTCTTCTTGGGGATAAAACTCTCTTTGTCATTTTAATTTCAAGCTTGAAAAGACAAAAGCATTTATAGAGGCTTGACCTCTTGAATAAAAATACATTAAATCAACATAAAATCTATTATCATGAATAACCAATGCAATAAGACAATGCTTATCACCATATAACAAGGTTTCCATGCAAGATCATGGGTCTTGACAACCACATAAGAGTTTTATAGTTTAAAAAACTTCCTCAAAGTAAAGGTTCACACATACTTGTAGCTGCTATGAGATTGTCTTTCATGGCTTTAATATCTGTAACAAAGGCTAATATGCATATTCATTCTCTTGAATGGGCTTGAGATGGTGGTATTAAAGACCTTTCAACCCTTTTATTTTTTTTTACCCCATGAACACCTCCCCTCTATGTGATAGCATCTTTTAATATAGCTTCTATTGTTTTTTGAAACTAAAAATGAACCCGGTGTGAATTCTTTTATTACTAAAATTGAAAATGACTATCAAAACCAATACAATATTCCTTCTAAAATTTCATTGAGGGATTGAAACATTCTTGGTCGTTGTGTAGAGCCTCCAGATTTCTGTGAACTACTTGAAAGGCTTTGAGAATAAGATTTGGAATAACACAAAAACCCTAAGAGGTCACCTTTTCCTATTAAATATCAAACTCCTCTTGAAATGATTCCCTCTTAGTAATATGATGTGGATTTTGATTTTATGAATGTGTAGTTTGATGCATATCCACTAGGTTTAGTAAATGATAAGGTTTTGTTCAAAAAAAAATTAAAAAGAAAAATCATTCTCAAACAAATAAAATTTATGAAACCTTTTTAGTTAAGAGGATGTGGTCATGATTTTTTTTACTATGCATTGTGAACCATCATAAAACATGACAAGGTGTTAGAAATTTGTTTGAAACCAGGAGAACTTAAAACCAACCACCCAATTTATCAAATGGATGCAAAAATGGTAAAATATTTGGTTACCTCTGCTTGAGTTTTGTCTGCTAAAACACTAAGATCGACTTCATTGCATATCCATTGAGCATAGGAGTTATCAAAGACATGAAATAAGAGCAAAATCATACTCAAAAACATTGCTCATAAAACTTAAAAGAAACCTAATAGATACCTTAACTCAACAATAACTAAAGTGCTTCAACACTTGGAGAAAACAAGACTCAAATAGTGTGCTACAACACTTATTGAAATGAGAACCTACACTACCCACTGAGAAAAATAGATCAAATGTAATTGTTAAACGATTCTTTGAAGTAACTCCCATTTCTTATAAACATGCAATATTTCAAATGGTTATGCACAACTAGAGAAAGATGAAGCATAGATAGAAATACAACAAACAATTGCAACATTTCTTGAAGAACGTATACAAGTTCACTTACCTCGTCATAATGAGCATAAACACTACTATTTTGACATGTATAAGTGAGTTGGATCTGATCTTCTTTGGCATCAAACTCATATTTAGCTTAATATTGTAATGGAATCTCATTCTTTGATGCAAACATGAATGGTATTACTTTATTGGCTTCAATTTTGGATAGGTGTCTGATAGGACATCCCCTTGAGATGAAAAAATTAGAACTCTTCATGTTGGCCTCACCTTTATCAACTGGTTCTTCAACCACAACCTTGTGTCAATTGGAATGAGTTTCCTCATGTGATTCAAATTAAATCATGTCTTCAATTTTTACTTCATTATGTTGTTCACAAAATTCATATTTAGACAGTGATGTCTTGTCATCAAGCTTTGAGAAAAATTCTTCTACTATGCTTGAACACATGTCTTCATCTAGCTCATGATTAGTTATCTCATGCATAGCATGTCCTACCTCAACTTTATTATAGTTCTCAAGACTCTTACCTTTGAAAATAGTATCTTGTTTCACATCTTGTACTATTTGACCAAGGTTATCATGCATACCAACCTCCTTATCCTCCAAAATAGGGTTGTCTTCAAGTACTGCTTCATGCACTACTACTCTATCAAAGTGAACTTCATCTTCTTAATGTCCAAAACTTGATAAAGATGTTAGTACAAGCATGGTGGCTTCATCATCATCAACATACAAAGGAAGTTTAGTAAAAAACTAAGTCATTATCTCATCACTTTTCTAAAAAAAACTAGGAATCTCGTCAAAGAAATCTGTTAGAACTCCATGTTCAACACCTTCTTGTTTAGAACCATATTGATTTAAGTTATCATGCTTACCATTGTCTTGAAACAAGTCCGATTTCCCTTCAAATGAAGTATAATCTTCTTTGAAGCTTAGTATATTGAACCCAAGAATCCCTTCTTCAAATAACGAATTTGGAAAGAAAATTGTTGGCATTGCTTCTCAGTTTTGGGTTTGAATAAGCATTGGTTGCGTTTTCTCTTCTTCATACCTTACTTGTTCCTTCAACCTTGAAATATTCTGCTCATATTATTTTCTGTGTGCCTCCAACTCCAACTCATGCAAATAGGACCTAGTAAGCCAACTCCTCTTGTTCTAGATCAACCTTTTATTGTATCTTCATCTCACACAATTGCTTAGTCCATTCTAGCAAAAGGCTTTTCATTTTTAACTAATATCCATGTTGTCAAAATTTTGAAGTTGAATAGGATAATCATCATGTTGGTTTGGCATGAAATTTTTTTAGTGAGAATGATTTCAAACATATGTTAGCTTCCAATAAGTTGGTGCAAGGGTGGGTGGGAGGTGAGAAAATTGAGCTTGTTTGCCACTCTTTGTAATAGGGTTAATTTCAGTTAAACGAATAGTATGAATTTTTGATATGGATGATAAGGTGTATAAATAGCACCCTCATAAAATGGGGAATGATAAGTCATTTTTTTTTATCAAATGAAGACATGCTAAAGCATCTTATTCATGCAAACCTCTACTAAAGAAAGAAAAATTAGGACTATTTTTTTGCAAAAGTAAAACATATCAACACTTGTCTACCTGAAAACAATAGATGTTCTTCCAAATTGACCAGGTGTGTTGAAGACTAGCCTCCAAAGCCAAAAACTACTACTGTACACACCAAAGAGTAGAAATGTGTGGAAAATGTTTGAACTAAAATGGTTCAAACGATCCCACCAGGCATATGCCAAACACTTTTATTGCACAAGATTTTACCCTACTAAGTTTGCAACTTAGCCGCCTTGTGACACATGGGATCACCTCCAGGTTATCGGTAACCTGAAATGGAGATGGACATCTAAAAAATATTGGCTTCCTCTTGGTACTCACCTAATCTACGGATTACTAAGAAAAGGGAAAGAGATTCCTAAAATGAAACCTATGACTAATATGGGGTGATGCACCAAATTTCTATGACATGTAAGGTTGCATGACATATATAATATGCTCAATGAACTAAAAAACTAAGAAAAACTCAAGTAATACATATCCGTGCATGATTATTTAATAGTAAAGTTGAAGCTTCAAAATATTTTAGATAGAAAACTAGATATTCATCACAACTAAAATTTCTATAGGTTGGTAACATAAAAAATGACTTGTACTTACATGTGTTTCAACATGAAGGTGAATTTAAAATAAAGTATACAATGAAGGATATATCAAACATCACAAATTTAAATCCATCACTCTCACATCTCCACACAAAATGAAGAATATGAGAAGGATCAAAAGATTTTTTATTGACAAAAGGTACTTTCTTATAGCTGCATACAAGTCAGTTACAAGGAGTTACAATGTTGTTCATGCTCTGAAACAACTCATACAAGCTACAATATATAGTTGGGAAAGAAAGAAGAACTAACTCCAAAATGGATCCTAAAAGTTGCTTTATATAATACAACTGATTACAAGTTTTCAACATGTGAGAGAAAAAAAAAAGGACCTTTGATTACATTAAAAGATGCGCCAATCTTCTTGGGCGTCCAAGTTGTTTGTTTCTACTTTTAAGACTCTAAAACTACTCCAAAGTGATGTCTTCATAAAGAAACTTCTTCAACACTGATCCCCTCATTGATGAAGTAACTCACTTTGATCGTAGATGCTTTTTATTTCCTTGAATGAGGTCGAAGTTATCTTCTAAGTTTTCTCAATCACTTGGAAAGGTCATCCAACTATCCTTGATTCTCTCCTTGATTTCTCCAAAAATTTCCTTTTACCTTTTCAACTATTGTCCATTTCCTCCATGAACATAGGGCATGTCATTTTTATAGCTTTGAAGGTTGAAATGACCTTGCCTTGCATTGAAACAAAACATGGCATTAAAGACTCTTCCACCAACTTCAAAAAGTGTCATAAATGCTTCAAACTACTTCCCATATGTAAACATATCCATAGAAGACACCATACACATGTTGCAATGACCATATTAGTCCAAAAATTTCTCTCTTTTGTTGTACTTTCATGTTTACTTCAATCATGGTTGTCACACAATGAATATACACCAATGAAAGTCCTTCACATACTTTCAACTTTCAATTACAAATCAAATCCCACCATACCTATTATCATCACTACCCTACTAAGATCACTTTAGGTATTCCAGAAGTTTTATATGGTTTTGACTTGCAACAAAATTCCTTGTACATGCTTTGAATCTAAACTTCCAAACACTGATCATTTTGTTTAAGATTTTACAAAGATTTGTTCATCAATAGGGTCCCCTTTACTTTATCTTAAGGCACTTCTTTTATGATATTGATCAGTTGTCTGCATTGAGTTTCTACTCAATTTCATTACTTTTTATTCCTTTTTTAAGTAAATTAATATTTTTTGCAGATATGATAAATTAGTTGACCAGCAACTTTGCAACTTCTTCCCTTATTGTTGGTCATTGTGAATAGTGACTAGTCTTCAATTTTTCTTCTCTTTTCTTTTCTTGTGTTCTAACAATCATCTTCTTGCAATTAAATTTCTCCTCTCATAGTACATTATCTTTAAATAATAGGCATGGCTTCATATCAGGCATAATCACTTTGATTCTATGTTGACTTGAGACCCTCTAGCACACCTCCTCTTAAATCCTTACAAGGCTTTGATTGTTCTTCATTATGTATCTACTCTCTATTTTGACAACAGTCTCCAACTCTTGAAAGATGAATCATGTGCTACTACACACGAGGACTCACTATTTTTCCTTAGAGAAGACTCATCGCAACTCTTAAAACTAAACTATTGTTATTACATTACAACTATTATTCTCATGCACTGAAGAGATTATCCTCCTCATGTGTCTGCTACCCTCATGAAAGATTTTATTTTCTCTACTTAAAGCACTACCCCTTCCTATATATTTTCTCCTCTAGACTTTTTTATTTCTTGATGTTGTCCACTTGAAATCTACTGCTTTTATCTTTTAAAGCCTTTCATAACTTGTTCACAACATCTCTTCAAAGATTTGACATTCCTTTTATTAATATCTACTTGTTTTTTATGGAAATGTTTTTTTCCATCACTTAATATTGATGCTCTTTTCCTTAAAATCATTGTTATCATAAAATAAATTTATCTTTATATCCTTTTTGTCCTTTATCTTGTCTGTAATTGCATATTGTTGCATTATGTTATTTTTCTTTGATGTCCTAGGTTTTCTTGTTCACCCTATTCATAGCTAGCCCTCATCATGTAAAATTTTTATTCCTCAACTTCACCAAAACTAATTTTCTTCTTTATTGTATCACTTTCACAAAGTGATTGCGAATTGTCAGTTGCGTGACTGTATTTTGAACTTCATCACATTTTTGATTTGAACCATCTCACAAAACACTTTCTTATAATAATAAAAACCCTCTAATGTATTTTTAGTGAATGTTAATTAACCTTCTTATCAACAATCTCTCTTTGCTTCTTGGGGATAAAACCCTCTTTGTCATTTGAATTTCAAGCTTGAAAAGATAAAAGGATTTATAGAGGCTTGACCTCTTGAACAAAAATGTATTACATCAACATAAAAGCTATTCTCATGAATAACTGGTGTGATAAGATAATGCTTAGCACCATAGAACAAGGTTCCAATTCAATATCATGTGTCTTGACAACCATATAATATTTTTAAAGTTTAAAAAAATTCCTCAAAGTAACAGTTCACACATATACTTGTAGCTGCTATGAAACTATCTTTCATGCCTTTAAAATTTGTAACAAAGGCTAATATGCATATGCATTCTCTTGAATGAGACTGAGATGGTGGTATTCAAGACCTTTTAACCCTTCCATTTTTTCCTTGACCCCTTGAACCCCTCCCCTGTATGTGATAATATCTTGCAAAATAGCTTCTTTTATTTTCTGAAACTGAAAGCGAACTTGTCGTGCATTCTTTTATTACTAAAATTGAAAATGGCTATCAAAACCAATGCAATAATTCTTCTAAACTTTTATTGAGGGATTTAAATATTCTTGGCCACCATGTAGAGCCTACATATTTCTATTAACTACTTGAAAGTCCTTGAGAATAAGATTTGGAATAAGACAAAAACCCGAAGAGGTCACCTTTTCCTATTAAATATCAAACTCTTTTTGAAATGATTCCCACTTAGTAATGTGTCATGGAATGATAAATTTTTGTTTAAAAAAAAAATATCCATCTCGAACCAATAAACTTTATGAAGCATTTTTAGTTAAGATGATGTGGTCATGATTTTTTTGTTTTGACTATGCAATGTGAACCATCTAAAAACATGACAAGGCTTTAGAAAGTTGTTTGAAACCTTGGGAACTGAAATCCAACCACCTAGTTTATCAAATGGATGAAAAAAATGGTAACACCATCATCCGCACTTCCAGCTGAATCAACATTAGTAAATTATTTCAGAGAGAAATCACTATCTCTTTTGTACTATAGTCCAAAATTTGAAGTCCCTTTCAAATATTTGAATATTCATTTTATTTCCATCTCTTTAGACTAATTGGGATTATCTTGATATCTTGTAGCCAACCAAATTTGATGCATAATATCTGGTCATGAAGTGGTCAAATATAGAATCCCCCTATCATTAATCTATAAATATTCTAATCGAATCCCAAAGATTCATCATCTCTTTTCAAGTGACAACCAGTGGCCATGGGGTTGAAACTAGTTTAGAATCCTCCATCTAAAATTTTTTTAGCATTTCTTTTACATACTTGGCTTGAGATATGAAAATTCCATTTTCTTTCTAAATAACTTGAAGACCAAGAAAGAATGATAACTCACAAATCACAAAAATCTCAAATTTATTTTGCATCTCTTCGGAAAACTTCTTTCAAAGTTTCTAATTTTATCCATATATTGTTGGAAAGTTTGATGTGTTTTCATTGATGTCAACATGTCTATTATGTAGTTTCGATGTTTGTTGTGAAATTTTTCCTGTAACCTAGGATGATCATAAGAATGGCGAAGGAATGTTATTGAAGATGAGGATCTATGTGCCTCATGGGATGATGTAGAGGTTGTCTAAATGGTTCATGTCAAGTTTCATTAGTTGACATGATGATTTGATCAAGTTATGATGTCACAGATGAAGACTGGTTATTTTACTATTTTCTAGTGTAACATAGTGGAAGAGAATGATTTTGTGCATGTACTCAAGGTGAGATTTTTGGTTGCGCAACTAGTAATGTGTTAACAACATAACAATGTGTCTACTAGTCAAAGGGTTTGTGATTCTCATGGTCTGCAAGGCATTTTCAAGTATTTTAGTTGGGGTAACAATGTTCTTGTTGTTTAGCATGAAATGCTAACAAATCTGATGAGTGTTATGGATTTGATTTTTTGTTTGAGCTTCATGATGCCTTGGGGTGATCTAGGATTATGTGCATGATGATTTGGAAGCTTACATTGATCAAAGTGACCAAGTTCAATGGATTTGAATATTTTTTTATGTTCTTAGCCGACATTTCATGAAAAGTTGATGGTTGATTTTGGTGCTCAGAGTTGAATGTTTTAGGATTAGGTTTTTGCTGACCTAGTTCTTGATAAATATGGTGAATTAGGGTTTTATTTATGTTTTCATGTGTGTACGCTAGTGTTTGGAAGTTTGCAGAATGCAAAGGTTTCTAGTGAAGCACATTTACAGATCTTATGACGGCTAGATTGCTCATCTAAGTGTGATAGAGAGAATTACAACAAGGGATCTGGTTGTATTGAAATGGAACTAACCAAGGCATATGTAGATACTATATTGTTCATGGATTCTCAGATTGGTGTCAGAATTGTGATTGTAAGTTAGTAAGACTTCCTTAGGGTTGTATCCCAAAGCAAATTTAGTGGTGAACTCTAGGCAGTGTGACTAAATGCATGTGCATTCCCCATATTGTAATAAATCTATACTACTAATAAGGTACTAGTCTTATTGTGGGTTTCATCCACACCATGGTTTTCACCCTAGTTTGGGTTTCCATGATAAAAATATGTGTTATATGGTGTTGATGTTTTCTGATTTGTCTTTACATGCTTTACATTTTCCAAATCAGTAATCAAGGTTAAAGTGATAAAGGGTTTGAAGATTTGTTTTAGGAGAAACTGATTCACCTCCCTGCTCTCAATTTCTTGTTGTCTATTTCCTACAATTGGTATCAGAGCCTAGTCCCTTGAATGAAGCCTAACATTTTGAGGAAGATCTCAAGATGGAAACATATAAGAAAGACAGTCCAAGATTTGATGGAACAAACTATGCATTATGGAAGAACCACATGATTGTACATCTTAGATACATTGATGAAGATTGTTGGAGGATTACAAAGAATTCATACAACCCTCCTCAAAACCCTACAACTCCTGATGAGATCAATGAGGCCAAGGTGAACATTAGGGTAAAGGAAGATTTTTTGAGTCCATTGGCTAATGCAGAGATGACCAATATCATGGAATTGGAGACAACCAATAAGATATGGGAGAATTTTTAAATTCTTTATCAAGGAGACACAACAGTAAAGATGGCCAAGTTGTAGAGCTTGAAGGGAAAGTATGAAGTGACAAGATGAGAACATTTCATCCTACATGATAAAGATCAATGAGATGGTGTGTGCTATCATATGTGTTGGAGGTATACTTGATGAAGATGAGATTGTTGCAAAGATTCTGAGAACATTGCCTCTTGTGACAACAAGGTTGCAGCTATTGAAGAAATAAGGACAATGACAAATGTGAAAAGAGAAAACCTAGCTGGAAAGCTTACAACCTTTGAATTGAGTGCATTAGGTGGAACATTTCCCAAGAGTAAGACATCATTCAAAGTCATAGTGAATTTTAAGGACATGCAGAAATCATATCTGGCTGAGAGACCTACAAGGAGAATGTCAAGATGGGAGAAGGAGCTAAAGGAAATAGAAGAGAAAGATAAAGAGCTTGAAGAGTTGGAAGCAAATTTTGAAAAAATATTACATTATAGAGTTCCTGATAGTAGTATGTATAAAGGAAAGATTCCTTTTAAATGATTTTCATGTGGTAAAGTAGGAACTTTTACATATAGGTGTCCTAATAGATTACTAAGTATAAGTATGAGCCTAAGCCTAGGGAAACAAAGTGTATTATCCTCTTGATGATGATGGTGTTACTAATGATGAATTCGATGAAGCTAACATGGATGATGATGAATTCAAATTCATTTTAATTAAGGAAGATGATGATCCTATGACTGATATTATAATGACTTATAGTTCTACTAATGATGTAGTTGAAGAAGAAACTCTAGCCACTTAAGTTGTCAAGGAAGATAAGTGGGTGATTGACAGTGGATTCTTTCATCACATGACTGGTGATAAGAGTAAATTTGTAAGATATGAGAAGTATGATGGTGGAAAAGTGAAATGGGGTGACAACTCTAGTGGAAAGATTAGAGGTAGAGGTTCAATAACTTTGGATAGTAAAAACAACACTAATGATGTATTGCATGTAGAAGGTTTGAAACATAATCTTCTTAATTTTAGTTAGCTGATGGATAAAGGCTATGGATTTCATTTCAAGGATGACATGTGCAAGAACTTTAATGACTATGGAAAGGATATTTTTACTGGATCTAAGACAAGAGGTAATATTTTTGTATAAGATATTGTGTCATGTGAACTTTGACAATATTGTTGCTATAATTTATACTTCTGTTGTTAGAGATTTTCCTAGGATGAAGAATCCTACTAACAATTTTTGTAAGGAATGTCAATTGGGAAAGTAAACAAGAACTACTTTTGACTATAACAAAGAAAATTCAAATCATTTTCTTAATCTTGTTCATACTAATTTGTGTGGCCCTACCAAGAAAAGAAGCTTGCAAGGTGACAAATATTTTATACTAGTAATTGATGATTACTCAAATATGGTATGGGTGACCTTCTTGAAGGAGAACTCTAAAGCTTTTGATAAGTTCAAGGCTTCCAAGGAAATGGTAGAGAATGAGAAAACTCTGAAATTTAAAAAGATGAGATCAGATAGAGGTGGAGAGTTTACATCAAATGAGTTCAATACATACTGTGAGATGCATGGAATCAAGAGACAGTTATCTGCTCCTAGGACTCCACAATAGAATGGTGTAGCAGAGCGCAAGAACAAATATATTCTAGATACTGCAAGGACCATGATGCTTGTAATAAATTTTCTGCAGATGTTTTGGAGAGAAGATGTGAGCACTACAGTATACACTATTGATCGAGTACAAATCAAACATTGAACTGGTAAGATGCCCTGTGAAATTTGGTGTGGTCATGTGCTTACTGTTAAGTATTTTAGAATGTTTGGTAGTAGATACTACATAAAGAGAGATAAAGACATAGGAAATTTTCATGCAAGGATTGATAAAGGTCTATTCCTTGGTTATTGTAAAAAAAGTAAACCATATAGGTGCTATAACACAAGCTTTAAAAAGTTAGTGAAGAGCACAAATATTAAATTGACTAAAAGTGTTGAGAATTTGGAAAGGTCTGGGGAATGTGGACATTAGAGGGATAGTAATCATCAGAGTCAACATCAAAAAGTGTTGAACAAAATTCCAAGTGTGACAGAAAGTGCAGAAGATGAAGCCTACACAAGTGGAGAAGATGTTCATAAACTAGAGACAAGGAAAAAGAATCCAAGGTATGTGAGATTGAATCACAATGAAGGACATATCATTGTCTATAGGAACACACGAGTTCAGACAAGAAGACGGATTGCAAAAGATCAGATTTTCCTAATATAAGAGATTGAGCCAATTGATGATGAATGGACTAGATCTATTAAGGAAGAGATTGCGACTAAAAAAACCATGTGGAAAAGCGCATGATCAGAGCTGCTAAACTTGAGGCATTTCTTGAGGATAAGAGTAATGGTGTTATATTTGTGAAAGGTGAAATTTCTAGGTCTAGACAAATCAAGCTTGACACTAAAAGACAGAAGAAGAGAAAATTAGAAAAGAAGAAGAAGGAAAAGAAGAAAGAAAAGAAGAAGAATAAGACCAAGAAGAATTTGGTAAAAGGGCCTAAATCTCAGAGATTCAAAGCTAAGTGTTTTTTATTGTGGCAAGTTTGGACATAAAGTTGTAGACTGCAAAAACAAAAATCATCTTTCTAAAAACAAAAGGAATAATCATAACTCAAGTAAATGTTGTTGTGTGAAAAGGCTGGATTATACTGTCAAAATGTAGATAAGTATATGTACATGTGCTATAATAAGAGATGATGAAAGTGAATAAAAGATTGTTGTATGTTTTAGCTACAATATATCTACACAAATTACCAAGTATGGCATAAACAAGAAGATGAGAAAAAGGTATTTTAGTAAGAAGGAACAAGAATGTGAAGAAGAATAGTCAGAACAAAAAGAAGAAAGTGAAGTGGAAAGGTCTGAAGATAAAAATGAATAAAGAAAGATAATAATGGAAAAGAAAAGAAGGGCATAAACAAATCCAAGAGAAAGAAGAATAAGAAGAAAGAAAACAAGGAGAAAACAAAGTTGGATAAAAGATAGAATTCTGAAAACAAGTCCAAGAGAAAAATGAGTAAGGATAAAACTTCTATTCTTTCATATCTCATAGGCAAGTTAGGGATCATTACCCCTCCTTATCAGAACTAAGATGTAAGAGATTAAATTAGTCCAGTATGCTCTAAAGAATAATCTTACAACTGGATTGATGTATGGAGGTTGCTACTCAGGGGGACTAGTAAACATAGTAAGGTAGATGTGTTTGATTAGTAGTCGTATGTGTTTGGTGGCCCAGAGCATGTAATACACATTTTTCATTGATGTAAAATGGGGAGAGAGAGCAGATGTAAAAAACAATCAGGTGTGAAGAGAAAGTGCAAAAGAGAAGAGAAGATGTGAAGAAAGAGAGAAGAGAAAATGTGAAGAGAAAGTTTATACACTTGCACATAAGAAAGGTTTTTAGCCAAGAAGAGTAGTGTACATCCAAGGGGGAGAAACTGACAGAGAGAAGAGTATGCAATTAGTTTGGGACTAGGGCGAGCTTGTTCCCAGGGGGAGCAGTGATAGAGAAAAAATAGGGTAGCATAGTAGAGTTAGAGAGACTTTAAACAATATCGTGGATATTTTTTGCAGTACTCTTGGTTTTCAATTGCATTGTTGTTTTACCATCACATATTTTCATCAATGCCAAAGGGGTAGATTGTTGGCAAGTTAGATGTGTTTTCATTGATGTCGACATGTTTATTATGTAGTTTGGATGTTTGTTGTGCAGTTTTACCAGTAACTCAGGATGATCAGAAGAATGGTGAAGGAATGTTACTAAAGATGAGGAGTCACACACCTCATGGGATGATTTAGAGATTGTATAAATGGTTCATGTCAAGTTTTAGTTTCTGACATGATGATTTGATCAAGTTATGATGTTACATATGAAGACTAGTTATTTTACTATTTGCCAATATAACAGAGTGACATAGAATGATTTCGTGCACATACTCAAGGTGAGATCCTTGGTTTCTCAATTGGGAATGTGTTAAGGACATAGCAATGTGTCTACCATTCAAATTTTTGTGATTCTGATGCTCTGCAAGGCCTTTACAAGTATTTTAGTTGGGGGTAACAATATTCTTGACATTTAGCATGAAATGCTGATAGATCCGATGAGTGTGATGGAATTGCTTATTTGTTTGAGCTTCATGATGCCTTAGGATGATATAGGATTATGTGCCTGATGAGTTGGCAACTTACATTGGTCAAGGAGACCAAGTTCAATAGATTTGAAGATGTTTTTGTGTTCTTAGTCGACAATTCAAGAAAATTTGATAAAACAATTTACGAGAGATCATTAAAACATTTAAGGGTTATGATTATGATCTCGAGGTGTTTGTGAAGGATATAAGCAATGTTTGGCAAGCGCGCAGTGATCTTGGTGGTTGATTCTGTCATTAAGAGTTGAATGTTAGAGGATTAGGTTTTTTATGACCTAATTCTTGATAAATACGGTGAATTAGGGTCTGATTTATGTTTTCATGTGCGTGCGCGAGTGTTTGGAAGATTGAAGAAGGAAGATATTGCTAATGAAGCACCTTCACAAATATAATGAGGGATGGATTGCTCATCTAGGTGTGGCAAAGATAATTTCAACAAGGGATCTGGTTGTAATGAAATAGAACTGACCAAGGCATAGGTAAAAGCTATCATACAGTTCATGAATTCTCAGATTGGCTTCTGAATTATGATTGTAAGTCAGTGAGACTTCCTTAGGGTTATATCCCAAGGAAAATTGAGTAGTGAACTCTAGGCAATGTTCCTGAATGCATGTGCATTCCCCATATTGTAATAAGTTTATACTTCTAACAAGGTACTAGTGTTATTGTGGGTTTCAGCCCCATCGTGGTTTTCACTCTAGTTTGTGTTTCCATGATAAAAATATTTATGTTGTGTTGTTGATATTTTTTGATTTGTGTTTATATGCTTTCGATTTTTCAAATTAGTAATAATGGTTAAAGTGATAAAGGTTTTGCAGATTTAAGTATTTTAGGAGCAACTGTTCACCCTGGCCACCCTCTCAGTTGCTTGTTTCCTTTTTCCTACATATATAATATCATTAACATATACAATTGCAATAAACACTCTATCATTATTAATCTTAAAGTAAAGATTTCTATCTCCAATACATTTTCTAGAAATTTGTTGTAGCAAATACCAATTCGACATACCATGCTTTAGGAGCTTGCTTGAGCCTGTATAGAGCTTTCTTGAGTTTGCAAATCATATTTGAATCTTTTAATAAACTGAAACCATCTAGATACTCAATGTAGACTTCCTCTTCCATGTCTACATTAAAAATTGCAGACTTGGCATCCATCTGATATAATTTAAAATCTTTATAGGTAGAAAAGGCAAGAAACATTCAAATAACATCCATTCTAGATACAGGAGAAAAATTCTCCTCAAAATTTATTCCTTCAACTTGAGTATCCTTTATATACTATTCTTGCCTTGTTTCTTGTGAATTTTCCATATTCATTCAGTATGTTCTGAAATACCTACTGAGTTTCAATCACTTTTTTTCTGTCGGTCTAGGAACCAATTCCCAAGTCTATTTTTCTCTATTTGATCATTTCTTAATTCATAGCTTTTATCCGAATTTCATCCTTTCTTTTGCATTATTTTTTAGGTCTATTTATGAAAAAAAATAGTTTATTCACATGTCTTGGCAAGTCAGCTCATTGTCTAAGGCATTTGTCTTTGTCTTCAATGACCTGATCTTCAAAATGATGTGTCTACATATTTATCAAGTATCTTTGGTATTTTTTCAGAAGCTTTTTCTTCTTGTTATGATCCTTTTTTGTCTTTTGTAGCTCTCTTTTCTTGTATCTTCTATCTCAATTTAAGACTCGAGAATCTACTGAATCTTTCCTAATTTACCTCAACATTTCCACTTTCCACAACTCCTTTTAGCATCATGTTGTAACATTGGTATGTCTTGTTTGTAGTATAATACCCCCAAAATATTCCTTCATCACATCTTCCATCAAAATTCCCAAGATTGTCTTCATCTCTTCTGATATATCATTCTCTCCCAAAGGTCCTAAAATATTTGAGAGAAGACAACATCTCTTTAGTATACATTATATAGATTAGCATATTTTAGCATAGTCCTATCCATTTCTACAATTGTTCAATTATTTCTTTAAGCTATTATGTTCTATTGCGGGGTCCTAGGAAAAGACTAGTGTCTCTTAATGTCATGATTTTCACAAAAAACTATCAAATTCATGTGATGTAAATTCTCCTCTATCAGATCTTAAACACTTGATTTTATCATTAATTAAATTCTCAACCAAATTCTTAAAAATATTAAACCTACGCAATGCCTCTATTTTTATCTTACAAGGGTGACCCAAGTCATTCTAGAATTATCATCAATAAGTATCATAAGGTGTCTTTCACCATTCAGCTCTCTTGTTTGTGTGGGTCCACAATGTGTACCAGCTCCAATGGTCTTGTTGTTGAGTACACTTTTTTTTGGTAGATGTTTCTATTCGGTTTTCCCTACCAACATACTTTGCACATAGTATTAGAAGGCTTGGTGATTTCAGGCAAGTCCTTCACAATATTACCAGAACTGATCTTCACCATATTATCAAAGTTGATATGTCTATTCCTCTTGTGCCATAGCCAACACTCAGTGCTATGAGACAAAGAAAAAATTCCTCCATTCTTTTCTTTAAGATAGTAAACATTTCCATTTCTCATACCCTCTACAACTATTCTTTTGGAGGCTTTTCAAACTTTACATCTAGATTCATTAAAACTAATTTCATATCGCTTACTGCACTATTGACTCACACTTTTTAGATTTTTCCTTAGCCCTTTGATATAGTATGCATCACTATGTTTTTGTTTACCATCAATGGATATAGTTCCCTAACCACATATAGGTGCAAAGCCTTCACCAACAAATGTGACCAACCCTCCATTGTAGTTTTCAATTTGAATGAACTTTTTTTTATCTCTAGTCGTGTGATTTGAACATCTAGAGTCAATTATCCAAGGTCTACATTCTTCTTTACCATGTAGTACAATTTTTACAGATTCTTCTTCAACATTTTATCTTCCCAATCTATTATTATCATCAACCTTAATGGCCAAGAACAACACTTCATCATTTGAGTCATTTTTGCCCTCATCTTCTGATGAATAAATCTCCTTTTAACAAAAAACTCTTCTTTCATTTTTCTTTCTCATCTGATATAATACTTCTATCATACTTTCTATACTTTTCTTTTTCTTCTTCACACAACCTATAATCTTTCTTAAAACAACATTTAACAGCATAATGTCCTATTCTTACACAATTGAAACAGTTGAAGGGTAACTTTCCTTCATACTTTCTGGATCCTTTCTTCAGTTTTCTGACAAAATTGGCTTCTTCATCATCTGAACCATAATTTTTGCTAGGTACATCTTCATTTCTTTTAATTGCCTTGAATGCAGTGTCCTTTCCATACTAATTTTCTTTAGTTCAAACATTTCAAAGGCAAAAATTGATCAAAAGTTCTTCCAAGATGTATTTATCCATATTATTTCTCTATTTAATAGCAATCAACGAGGATTTGTAGGGCTCATCCATTTCATTTCATTATTTCATTGTATCTATTGGAAGATTGCAATGACTTGTGCAGATTTGTTTATTGCACTAAGCAATGTGCCTAAAATAAATATTATAAATAATTATTAATATAATGTGTAAATTCTCACCTTGGTTTTTCCCATATTGAGTTTTCCACTTAAATCTAGTATTTATGTGTCTGTGTGTTTATTGCTATGTGTTTCACTGGTGGTTAGTTGGTTTAAAGTTAATTGCTAAGTGTGCATGAGAAAATAAGTTAAGCTTCTTTCTCCATGTCGATCCATCCTGCCTCTTAAACATACAAAAGTGTTCAACAATTGGTATTAGAGATGAGTTTCTCTTCGAGAAAGCCTAATCACTTGAGGTAGATTTGAGATGGAAAATGAACATGTTATCAAAGTACCAAAGTTTGATGGAACAAATTATACATTCTAGAAGTAAGGGATGGAATCACATTTGGACTCTATTCCATTTGGAGTTTTGGAAGCTGTCAAAAGACGCTACACACCTCTGACATTTAGTACTCCTGCACCAGACGAGATCAAGTTTTATGAGAATAATCTGAAAGCTAGGAATGTTATTATTACTGGTTTGGGTGATTCAAAGTTGTTGAAAGTAATGGGATGCAAGACTGCATATGAATTATGGGAAAAGTTGGGTGGCATTTATGAAGGAGACAAGAAGATCAAATAGATTAAGATACAAAACCTAAAGCATAAGTTTAATACTTTGAGAATGTTCGAGAATGAGAATATTGAAGGATACATGCACCAGGTGAATGAAGTTGTAAATACAATCAAAAGGACAAGGGAGCTATAGAAGACAATGAAGTTTTGTTGAATGTGATGAGAACCATGGATGAGCCCTACAAATCCTTGTTGATTGCTATTAAATAGAGCAATAATATGGATAAATAGTAAGTTAAAGAAATCATAAGTTTGAAAGGATCTGACGGTGGGCGTAAAGCCTTATGGAAGAGCTGCAGTCAGATTAACCTTTGAGGCATTACGCCGTGTAGACACATGGCGGTTAGTGGGACATGATCATCTCTTAAGTAAATTTAATATGTGATCAAGTTTGGTTTGATTTTGTGGACAGCATGAAGCCTTGAAGCAGAGATGATCGTCATATAGTCTTCAAGGCATCGCGCCTGCGTGATGTGTATCCAACTCGGTCAGTGCAGGTCATAAGGGAACAGGTGTTTCTCAGGGCCACTAATGATTTTCCACGTGGAGATCGATGGGGCCTATGGTTTTGAAGACCGAAAATAGGTAAAGTTCAAACAAATGTAGATGCATCTTGTGGTCGGTGCACTACCTCAAAAGCAAAGATGAAGTTTTTAACTTTCAAGCCAATGCGACAGAGCGACGCATGGAAGATCATATCTTCGAAACCCAGGTAACTTAAAAGGATCTATGACTGTCTTTTAAAGTGTGAAAAGGATTCAATTTGGACCATCAATGGAAAATTTAGTGCCAGGTGTAGCCATTGCAACCAATTCAAAATTTTAAATCCTTTCTCAGAGTTTTCAAAGCGGTGATAATTGTCATTTTATTGCAGAGTAATAAATAGGTGAATTTGATCTCTTGGGCTATATATGAATAGATGTTAGATGTTGTATGAAGGAAAGATAGGCATTTCTAAATGCATTTAAATAGAGATCATCTTTTAGGGTTTTGGTTAGCTTGTAAATCAGTTTAAAATCCTTTATTTTGGCTTTTCTGTTCTTCATCATTAATAGGTCTTTTGCCAGAGTGATTTAAGGTGAAAATCAGATGTGTTTTTGGATCCTGAGATTTTATAGAAAGGGTAGTTGGCTTTCTACAATTTTGAAGGGTTAGGTTTTTTGAGGTAATTAATGCACATCAGACAATCTATTTATTATTCCTGTTGCAGGGTATTGTGCTTCATTTTTCCCAAGGTGGATGGCGGCTAGATTAGATTTTGTCAACAAAATATTTTAAAGGAATATTCCAACCTGCAAATGACAAAGATGTTTGATTGTTATGATGAATTAATGTTCTTTGTCATGTAGTACTCTATTGTTTTAGCCCTAACCCTAATGAATCTGAAGCTTGTTGCAATCCTTATTTCTATATAAGGATTTCCAGGATCTCTTAGTGGGGATGGGAATTTTATGCCACAAAAGGCTTGTAAAGCTATGCATATTTTTATCAAGTTCTTCAGTGGTCTCATTTGCTCTGATTTCATATGTATTTGATGTTGTAATATCAATATATGTTTGTACTTCCTATGATTTGCATGATTTGAATGAATAGTTGTCTTTGTTTCAGCCTGTATACTCATTTGGATTGGTTGTTAAGGACATTTCAGTCCATCACTTTGTAAGGCAAAGTGTCAAACTGGTTAAGGTTTCTTTCAAGGAGAAAATTAAATCCTTAAGGTAGTTTCAGTGAGTAAAGGGTTGTAACAAATTTGATGGTTATTTCTTCTTGTAAGAAGTATGAATAGATTATGTAAGGCATAGTCTGATTCAGTGATCATTTACAACTTGAAGGTCTTTGCATATTAAATGACTCCATGCCCATTGGATAAAGCACTAGTGTGATATGTTTGATTGTGTGGTTCCCATCAAATCCTTATACAAATTGTTATCATTTACATTTTATGTTACATCTATTATGCCTGCCTGTTGAAGAACCACTAAATATTTAGGGCAGAAGATAGGTACACCCGCCTAAGCCTCTAGAGCTCAAAGTGAAGGAGGATTTAATCCTCGTTAATTGGACTTGTTTCTTGACATAATCAAAATTTGGGTTTCATAGAGTCAATCATTGCTTCTATATAAGATTTTGCAAGAAAAAGCTCCAACATACACTTCCTCAATTGCATTAATCTTCTTTCATATTTAATCCATACATTATTTGCACCAATTCCATAATTCATCCTTTCACACACACACACACACACACACACACACACACACACAAGCTTGATCATCAAAAATCCAACTAGCTTAGCCACAAAAAAGATAAACAATGGTTTTACAAAGTTGACCACCATGAGCACAAATATTTAATGCGGTGCACCCCAAGATATAAAGGGGACCCATATCCTTCATAACATGTTTTCCATAACTATGTTTATCAAAGCACAAGCATTGCATCCACCTTTAAGTTCAGACCCAAATAAAATGTGTAGAAAATCACTAAAGCACACCATCGGGCTGGCCCAAAACACTCTCCAATGCATATGATATCATGTGAAGCACGACACATCACAACAAGACCTATTTCAATCTCTTAACCCTTCCTCCAATACATTTCCTGACCAACAAGTTATCAATAAGTTAATCAAAGATAGCTAAGTCAACCAAAGACCAACACAGACAACACTCAGAACAACATATATTCACTTGGGGAGAATTCTTTAAACCTATACTGACCATAACACAATTTCTTCTTTGTAAATATTGTGGACTTGAAAAATTGATAGTGTAAAATTCAAAAATCATGCATTACAATATCAACATTGAAAGTCATCAACTTCTTATGCAAAGGAATGCAGATCATTCTCCCATAAGGAATTCAAATTCGGTTTCCTACAAATTTCAGCTTCTCATACTTCCATCTTTTTGGATATATCTATTACAACCATGTTATCATCACCAGACATCAGATTAATCATGTGAGATTATAGTATAGGACTTCAAATATTGTTTCTTGCATTCCAAACTTCAAATACTCTTTCCTACATATCTTGCATGTCAGAATTCAAATACTATTTCCTACATATCAGATTTAAAATACTCGCATACTTTTTCTTCTCTCCTTTGCATCAGGTTGACATTAATGTACACAACATGTTGACATCAATGACAATGTTCAAAACATAATACTAATAGATTCATCTTTACTTTCGTCAGGGACATTATCCTTCTTGTTTTTATCTTGAAGCATCAACCAAAATAGTTTTACAAAAATGTGTGGTATGTCCAAATTTGTTGCACTTGTAGCATATAATGTTATAATCCATCAAATGATAAAATGAATCATAATTCCTTATGGTGAAACCAAGAATACCCTTGTACAAATTCTAAAATCTATTGCTTTATGATCAAAATGATTGCACGAAAAACAATGGCCATGAAAGGAATGACGGAACATGGTTATGTGTGGTTGTCTTTGATGAAAGGGCCTTTTGAAGTTGTCCTTGTTTTCCTTTGGAGAAGGATTTTTTGTTTTTGGGATTTTATTATCCTCCTTGATATTCTCCTCTTGTTATCATCCTTGGTGGATTTTTTGAGGGCCTCAATGTAAATTTTCATCTTTTCTTTATTTTTCTTATGCGGTGGATCTGCAATGTTAGAACTTGTAGCCTCCTTTAACTTCATTTGATCTTCAACAAAACCAAGACCAGACTTAATAATTTGTGAACTTTGTGAATTTGTGAAATCATCCAATATTTTTGTGCTTTTGTGAAACTTCAAACTTTGACTCAATTGCTCAATAGATTTCTCCAATTCCTTTCTTAAGGGTTCAATTTCAAGCTCCAATTTTTCACAATCAAATTCCTAAGTTGATCTCTTATAACCTCCTTATTTTGTTTTGCCTTTTACAATTGATCTTTCAGATCTTCAATCATATTATCCAATTTTCTTGAGCTTCACTAACTTCTTCAATTCATACATTTTCCTATGAAATTAGTTTCTCGAGCTTTTCATTTTTTATGTAAGCATCATGAAATTCTTCCTCAAGATCCACTTCCTCATCTTCATTGCTAGCCTCATTGTTCCTTCCTCTTTGTATTTATCATCCTCTACTTCCATTGTTGTGAAAGGTATTTGTTCTCAATCATTGTTTGAACTTTTTTTGTTGCTTCGTTCTGATGAGCTATCATCTTTGTTTGAATAAAGACTTGCATTTGTGAGAGCTCTATTCATTGTGGCTCTTCTTTTGGTGATGCTTTCTTTGTTTCTTTTCATTGTGGCTACTTTCATTTTTACCCTATAGACATTTAGAAGAAAAAATGTCATATTTTACCACAATTAAAACATTTAAATGGTAACTCACCTTGATATTTCCTGAATCATTTCTTTAGCTTTCTCAAGAAATGAGCTTCTACTAGATCTATTTCATTGCATAAACTCTCACTTCGTTCACATACTTTGCTATTACCCTTTTCTTGATGCTTATAGGCAACCTCTCATTTTGATGGCTTGTCTTCAATCCTCATTTCATAGGCAGTAATGATCTCATGCAATTTATCATTTGTTAATGTATCTAGATCTTTCATTTCTTCAAATGCCAAAAATTTTGAATCAAATCTTAAGGGAAAGGACTTTAGAACCTTTTGAACAAAAAAGAGTTTTTCAACTTCTTCACCAAGTTCTTTGATTGTGTTCACAATATTATCAACATGGAAGAAATAGGAAGCTATATTCCTTTATTCTTTCATCCTCAGTCTTTCAAATTATTTTCAATGAGTTTCAAGATTTTCCTTCTTCACTTTATCATCTCCTTGCTAGATGTTCTTTAGCTTATCCAAAATGTCCTTAGCTGATTTACAATGCATGAAATTCACAAACTCATATCATATTATCCATACAAAATTGCATGGTTGGCTTTGACATTATTGTCACTTAATTTCCTCCCAACCTGATTCGCAGGGGGACTTGTCTAGGGCATATAGATATTTATCACCAGTTACCAAACATCATATCCTAAGGCATATAAAGAGGTTTCCATACTTATGCTCCAAAAGGAAAAATTTGTCCCATCAAAGAATGGTGCCTTGTTTGATGAGAATATGTGTTTTCCCTTATATTAGTGCTCTTGTAGATCTACCTTCAAGAGGATAGGCTATATCCAAAGGAAATAAATATGATACAAAATGAAGAGCACACAATTATACTAAGAGGTAGGTTGAATCGGTATTGTTACAAAATTTTAATTTTTAACATTTGATTAGTCACAATAGCAATACTTCAAAATTGAATCAACCACAATCGCAAGATCTAGCAAGTAAAAACACAAAACAACACACAATTTACATGGAAACCCTTGTAGGAGAAAACCACAACAAAATATTGCTTTTGTATTAGAATCTTCTTACAAATTTCATAGGCACCAACCACAGAAGACAACAATCCACACAACTGAGCATCAACTCAAAAAGAGACAACAATCTCTTTGAAAGCAACCAACCTCCAAAAGTATAAATTGATAAATATTTGATCTCCTTCTTGAATGAGATCTCAAAATATGCTCCTATTCTTCAACAAACTTGGCTTATAGGTCTACAAATCACCCTCAATGACAGCAATAATTTACCTTCAAGTCTATAATAATTAACCATCAAGGTTTGTTCACACTCTTAGACAAGTTATGCTCATATGATCTTAAATGAATATGCTCTTAAATTCCGAACACGATCTTCAAGGTTCTATTCACGAAGTTTGAAATTATTTTCTCTTGACTTATGAAAATTATCTTTACTCACTAAGTTTGAATTTATCTGCTCTTAAATTCTAAAAATAATACTCAAAATTTTGCTCACAGAGTTTGAGTTCATCTTCTCTTCAAGATACTAAATAAGTTTGTTTTTTAGATATACTAAAAACAACCATGAATGAAAATGGAATTCAATTGAATTCAATTGAATTCTTGATTGATATTGGCCTCAAGTGACTTCTTATTTATATCTATTGAAGCACTTTACCTAATAGTTGCAACACTTAAAATAGTAAGTCAAACATGTGAATTTTATCTTATTTCAAACTTTGCAAGCTTAAAAGAGGGTGCTCAAGCCTAGGGTATTGGCGAAGGCATAAGATTTAAATGCATTATTTTTATTCCATAATCTAGTCAATCTTAGAAAGATATTTTTTTAAGCACTTCTAATGATGGGTGCCATATAGAGGGGTCGGCTAGCATAAAATAAACTTTAAAGAATTTTATCTAGGTCAACCAACACACAACCTTCAACTCCCATTAATAGCAAATTGGTTTCTTTGACATCAATGGAAAAAATTCAACATCTAAGATTGATGCTACACTAAAATATCAGCATGAGCTTAAAGATTTGGTCAATATTTTGTAATTTTCAGATGTAGATGTTCTCAAGAAAAAGTTCAAAATTATGGCACACTTTTATGCTTTATCAAAAAAATTCCATCAAGAATTAAGATATTTGATGGAGGCTCCTAGTGAAAGGTCAAATGGTGCAAGACATTGCCAACTAAATCATCCTTCATATCTCTTCCACTAATGGCACAACAAGCATGAGTAAAACTTTGCATATGTCATGTTGAGTAAATCACTTTGACCTTCACTTTTCATTTGTTTGTTCCTTTGGTAACAAGAAAAAGGCCAACAAAACTGCTATGTTATATTATTTCTAACCTATGGTGCAAGGGAAGAGAGTTATCAAACTAGAAATTCTTCAAGCATAGTGCTACTATGTGTCTTGTTGTTGTACCAACACTTCTTTATACACAAGTTGACTGATAAGGCCATTAAAAGCACTATATATCTAGGGAACTAATAACACAACAATTGGTATATTGACAACTTCAATATCAAGTGTGGCTCATTGATCTTAAAGAAGATCGAACAATTTCAAAAGTTGTCTTTGCTCTTATGAAGCCACAAAAAGGAGGGGCTTGCTAGTTCAATTGTGTTCATCACCAACCAATAGCGCAATAACAAAATTGCCAAATCAACTTCTCTAAATTACAAAAAAAATTCCATGTGGCATGTTAAATCCTTATTTCTTTTAATAGGCTCTTGAAACCTACAAAAAAAGGAAAGGGCCCACCTATTGTAGGTTTGAACATAATGAGTTGTTAGTTGAATGTTTGATGAGTAAATATGATTTTCATTGATGTCAACATGTTTTTTATTAAGGAAAAAATAGGTTTTGAAGGGACCCAAAACCCTTTACAAACAAAAAACTAAAGATATCCCATGAAAGCTCAAAAAAATAAAAAAAAGAACAGGGTCAAGACCACAGATTGGGTTTTATCAACAGGTTCCTACAACCTGAAACAAAAGTGGCACAAAAAACCAACATATAGTCAAAAACAAAAGATAGAGCCAGAGAAACTCCATCCCACACACCCACAACAAGGAACCATCAAAATTTTCCTTTAGCACCTCCCTTGTGGGAACAAAGAGTCATGTCAAAACAGGGCGTAGAAGTCTTAGATATCTTTCCTCTCACATTAATCCAACCCTCTTCCACTTTAGCAACAGTGTCCTGTCAAGCCATCTAACCCAGCGTTGGAGCCTCACAATCTTAAGAAAGAAGGCCAATAGTACCCATCATCTGAGAAGCAACATCACAACTTTTCCTTAGAGGCATGACATCAACATCTCCAAGGGTGCAACCAGAATTGATAGTCATAGCACAATTAGAGGACGTAGACACCATAGGCCCATTCCCACACTTCCAGAGAAAATACTAGAGAGACAAGAGGCCCAGCCTCCCCATAAACTCCACTATTAATCACCTCAGCCTAAGGAGAAACCACATTAGCAGCCAGAGGCACACTGGCCTTAGTACGCCCTGTAACACCCCAAAATTGGCACCTCATAATCCTAATCAATTTTGGTGCATTCCTTCAATTTTCTCATTATCGAAGTCCTATTGTACTAGGCAATTTCTCTTCCTAATGACTTTAATTGACTTGGTCTCAAATGCAGAAAACCCAAATTTGCATAAATCTGACATTATATTTAATTCCTAAATTATCAAGGTTTATTAGCTAAAAATCCCTATGATTAATTAATTTAATCCTAAAGTCTTAAGGCTTTTAAATTAAATTAATTCCACCCCCTTTAGCTAATATACATCAAAAGGAATTGAATAATTATTTAATTGATTGAATGGATTATCCTCAAAAGGAAATTCCATGTGAAAGGTCACTCATGTGGCGATAATCCATCCTTTTAATTAAATAATTATTGCATTTTTGTCTCAAATGGAAATGAAGAGACAACCATTTCTTTTCAAGAAACTCTTCACCCTCTTTCCATGGTTTTCTATAAATTGGACCTCCTTTTCTTCATTTTAGAGGATGATTTTGAGAGCATCAAATCTATAGTGAAATTTGCATAGATTATTACATGCTTTTGAGTTTAAATTGCATAATTAGATTAATTTCAATTTGGATTAGTAATGATATGTTGAACTTATTTGCAATTCATTTACATATCTAACATCTCAATTTCATCTCTCAAGCTTTCTAGTTTAAATGCAATTTCAATTCTAGATTAAGAGTGTTTCTTAGATTAATTGCAATTTCATTCTATAGAGTAGTTGCAATTTCAATTCTAGACTAGTTGCATTTGATTCCATAGATTAGTTGCAATTCATTTCTAGATTAAGAGCAATCTCATTTCATAGATTAATTGTAGTGCATTCATGGATTAATAGCAGTCGCATCTTCTCTCATGCTTTAGAAATCCTCCATATTAGCAATGGTCAGGTTGTTGGCTCTCGTTCTGAGAGTAAATTCGACATCCACAACTAATTAGGAGGCAGCAAGTCGCTTTAATTGAATTTGCAGGATGAACAATTCATGTTTGTCTTTGTGAATTGAACAATTGAGTAAAGACTATGCTGAGTTTGTGCCTGATTTAGAGATCACATTCAAGCACACATTTTGGCGCCCACTGTGGGGCAGAAAAAATGATTTCTGGCCTCATTTTCAAACTTTTTGACAGTGTTTTGGGAACTCTGTCGTACGTCCGTACAACACTGGTATGGAATCTCGCGTGAAGTTTTGCTTCGAGCTGCATGAAGTTTTTCTCTCTGTAGCACTCTGTCGCGCGAAGAAACAGAAAGCTCGCGCGCAGCGAAGTACTTGCTCGCGCTAACTTTAGCAGACATGCACTTAAATTTTAGAATTTGTAATCTACTGTTGTTATTTTCTGACATCTATTTTCTGCTGTGATTTTTATGTTTCTGATTTTTGCTTTAGCATAACAGTGGTTTGCAGGTTTGCTTGTCAAAGATCAAAAAAACTTTCTAACAGTTTGCTTGCAAGACGATTGTCAAAGGCATAATTAAAGCATCATGTTTGTTTATTGTTTTTCACTCACATAGTTTAAATTGGGCTTTGTTAAAATTTTGTAAGCATCCCGATAGTAAAGTAGGGGAATAGCCTCTTCATTACATGGAAGTGATGCCCATGGATGAAACTGAGACCCAGATGTTGCTAGCATGACGGATACTTGGGGAAGCAAAGCAAGATAGCGAATCTTTAGCACTTCTACTTGTTAGGGGATTATGCTCTTCTCTCTTTGAGAGAATCAGAAACCCAAAGCCTTGTGGATTTGGTGGAGTGAAACTATCTCGGTGATGAATATGCTTGATGTGTTTGGGTGAGGTGAAAAGGTAGAGAAGTATGCTCTTCTCATTGAGAGAATCAGAAAATCAAACCCTTGGATCTGAACCAAGTTGTGTCACCTTTAGAGGGCCTGCCGGAAGTTGAACCTCCGGGAACGACCCAAGTGAGTACACACCTTTTGCTGGTGATTCCACCTCACTCTACTAAATTCTGCTTTGTTGTATTCTAAAGACTCCAAAGCCATGGTAACTTCTTTCTCATGATTTTGACTATCATCATGAGAAAGCCTTGTTTGTCGTACTGAGCGGCGCCACTCCCAGCCTTGCTTGCAAGGGTGTATGACTTACAAGTGTTGGTGTGGCTGCGAGGCCCAAGCTCTGTATCAGAGGCATTGAAGGTTATTGTGAATGGAAGCCTATTAAACACTCTCTTAGTTAGATGCCTACCCAGTTCACCTCTGAAAGGAGACATAATCTGTGCACAGGGAGAGGGAAGAATCTCTCCCCTAGATTCTCGACATAGGTATGCACTTGGATGCTTGAAGTGGTATATGATGCTGGCCCCTGTTTAAGGGTAACCTTCGAACATATATACTTAGTCCTTGGAAACACCAAAAACACGAGCGCTCTTTCAAGGGTGACACTGCTGTGTGAGGTGCACGCATACGCATAAGACAGCGGGGCACAGATTTTGTCTTCTCAACCAATTTTCTTTGTAGGGATAATTGAGTGTTTGTTATTGAGTCTTAAACTGTCTGAATCATCATCAAACCAAGACTCCCATTATTCTACCAAGTTGCTTTGTCCTTGGTAGGATTGTTTACGACTACTGCTTGTGTCACCACTGCTTGATTGAAACTTTGTGTTTGCAAACGAGTGCTTGTCACCTTGAAATGGAGATTGCTGATTTGTATCATCACAAAACTGTCCCAAACCTGAAAATTTTATCAGCGAACAGTTCTTGTTGTGTCTCAAAATCTGGTTTTTACCTCAAAAACTAAGTCTGTTTACCGAAATTTGGTCTTTTCTCGTGCGAACTTTCAGAAACCTGGCACTTTCTCGCGTGAGCTAGCACTTTCTCGCGCAAAGTTTAGCACTTTCTCGCACGATGAAGCATTTCCTCGCGCGAATATGTAGCTTGGCATCCAAAACAACGACCTTTTTCCTGTTAATTGGTGAACTTTTTGCCTAATCTGCCTTTTGTCTGGGGTCTAATTGCTTATTTCCTTGTTGTCTGCAGTCTGAAACTAGTTGTTTCGAGTTGCAAACTAACTGATTCATACTCAAACTTGTCTTGTCTCTTTGTCTCCGTCCTATTTTCTTGTTTTTTTGTACCTTGTGACACGATAGTCATATCTCGGCTGTTCTAGCCATACTTCTGACGATTCGTGCCGGGTGCATCTCACACCTTGGCTGTTCTAGCGTATTACCTCTTTTTTTTTTATACCTCTAGAGACAGAGTTCTAAGTTAGATCTTAAGTTTTCTCTCGTATAAGCTTCGTCTATGCCTGTTATGACTAGGAGCAGTAATATTTTTCCCATACGCGGTTCTGGAGAAGGTAGAAGTAAACCTCGCAATCAAGGAAAAGGTCATTCTGAACCTATTATTCAAGTTGATAATCAAGAGGGATCCTCATGTTCCTCTTCCCCATTCAGTATAGATCCGAGTCCTAATCAGAAACCAATGCTTCAGTTTTGTTCTAATCCGTTGTTTCAAGATCAGCATAATCCATTTCTTTCAGATCAACTAGGCTTCAAAAAATCACCCATTTGGGTTGATCCTATTAATGATCCTCGTTTCCCTAGTGATCCTTTTCAACACTTCAATCCTTTTGATTCTCTGAAGAGCACATTGGCTACGAGTCCTCCACGCGATACTCACACTCATACTGAAGGAGTGCATACGGAACAATCTCGCGTTGACAAGATGACATCTCCTTTCGATTACACGCAAGGTCACGACCAATCCCAACATGAACAAGGTCATCAAGAAGAAGAACCTCACCAAGGTCAAGATCAGACTTATAGTATTTATGAAATCCTTGGCAATGATGATGAGCCAATCACTCAAAATGACATAGAAGCAACAAAGTCTAATAAAGCTCTCATCAAAATGATGGAGATACTTCTTGTGGAAGACAAAGAAAAATACTTCCTAGATTTGGCAAAACAAGGGGTCAAGTTACCCGCAAACTTCCAAGTGGAAACGCTTGTCGCTGAAGAAGAGGAAACTGAAACCTCCAAGTTGCATGAGATAATTCAAGACATGCAAGGTCAAATAAGCCAACTTATGAAAGATAAGGACAAACCAATGCAACAGTTTACAATGGAAAGTATATGTCCTTTTCCGTTTGATAAGAGTATTGTTATGCCACCTTTTCCCAAAGGTGTAGAACTCCCCAAATATGACAAGTATCTAGGTACCACTTATCCTCAGGATCATTTAAGAGAATTTGGTGCCTTATTGATGGAGTTTATACATGATCAAACATATTTGATGCATCTTTTTCCATGAAGTTTGGGTGGTCCCGCCATGGAGTGGTTCTCACGACTACCCACTGGTATCAAGACTTTTGATGAGATTGCCAATCTCTTTATACAACACTATTCTCATAATATTCAACATCCTGTCAACATAAAGGACCTTTGAAACCTTAAGCAGAAGCAAGGGGAACCATTCTTGACGTTTCTCCAAAGATGGAGACAACTTTGCACAAAGTAAACTCGCAAAATACCCGAGTCTGAGAAACTCGATATATTCTTGGATAATCTCACCCATGATTTCGGGTATCAATTCCAACTTCAAGGTCCTCTTAATTTTGATAGTATGATAAAACAATCTATGAGAATAGAAGAATTCATGGTTAAAAAAGGTGAATTGACCTTGAATAAAGATAAAAAAACAAAATCCCTCATCTTCCAACAAAGATAAAGGGAAATTTTCAAACAAAAATAGAGATGTTGTGAATGATGGGGTGGTCGATAGTGTGACTTCAACTTCTTTGAAACCCGTCTTCAATCTCACATCTGGTATACAAGTGACCAAAGCTGTCGAAAAGACTGCAACCAATACTCAGTAGCCTTCTAAATTTTCTGGCAACAAACCTTGGGCAACACGACCCAAGCGTGAATTTACCTCTTTGGGAGAACCGCTTGATGTGGTTTTCAAAACTTTGGTGCAAAATCAGATTCTTGCTCCTTTGGAGAAACATCTATACGATCCACAACCATGACCTCATTGGTGGAATGAGAATGCTTACTGTGACTACCATCAAAATAAAGGTCATAAGACTGCTACATGTCTCCAATTGCATCATAAAGTCCAAGATTTGATTGATAACAAGGTTATCGTTGTGGAGAATCATAAAAAAAATTCGGATCATCAAGCATTCAAAGATCCCTTTCCTCTTTATGAGAAAAGTGAATCCTCCAACGCTCAAAATAATAATGCCAAAGTTAATTATGCACATACCACTTACGATAATGTGATCAACATGATTGAACCAGTGGAAGTGGAATATTGCAATATGTTTACTAGCAACGGAAGTGGGAATGCTTCTAAACCCAGAACCTCATTTGTCTTGAGAGGCCCTAGGTCTCAATTATCTAAATCTAAAACATCTCGAGATTGTGCGAACGTTGTTACTAGATCTAACGCTAGAATCTCTATCAAGGGTTCTAACCCTTCTGCTGCTACGTCTACGCCAAAACAAACTGCGGATAAGACTGTTGTTGGCTCTACCAAAAGACCACAAAGGTGGTCCCTATGCCTCCTACTACTGGTTATAGTATTCTTGACCAACTTCAAAGGACCAATGCTCAGATAACTATTTTTGAGCTATTGAAAATCTCGCCTGCTCATAGGCAGATTCTGGACAAAGCTCTCACCGAAGCTAATGTCCCCAAAGATATCAATCTCGATCAGTTTCAATCCATGGTGGGTCACTTGACCTCGCCACATTATTTATCCTTCTTTGAAGAAGATGATCATTCAATTAGTCACCCGCATAATGCTCCCCTGCACATAGAAGTCATGATTGGTAAACAACAAGTCCGTCGCGTGCTCATTGATAATGGTGCTGGTCTTAATATTTGTTCCGCTCATTTTCTTGCTCAACTAGGTTATGGCGAGGATCGCATAGATTCTCGTAAAAGAATTACCATAAAAGCCTATGATGAAGAAGAGAGACAATCTAAAGGTCTAGTTGTGCTCCCCATTCGGGTTGGCCTAGTTGAAAGAAACGTCACATGTCAGGTGCTAGACCTTCCTCTTGCGTATAATATCTTACTAGGAAGACCATGGATCCACGAGATGCAAGCGGTTCCTTCTACATACCATTAGTGTATCAAGTTTTCTTTTCAAGGCGCAGAGGTGACAGTTCTCGCTAGTATGGGTTCTTCTTGTAATGCTCTCACTCAATCAGCTGACAGTCTTGTTCCAACTAATAGAGAATACACAGAAATCTGTGATGCCAAGCTCAAAGACATGGAACAGACATTGAAAATCACAGACATAGGCATGGGGGGATATCAAATAGAACCTGTGTTGTCATTAGCAGCTCTACCCCTGTCTCCTCGCTCTTATGGGAGACCTTCTGAGTACATAAATCTTCCGCTACTCCTGAGATAGTTTATGATGGTGCATTTGTACGGTCTGCTACACCATTGGAAGATGAAGAGGAGGAAAGAGTTATCAAGGATTGGCTTTGTAAAGGAAAGAACACATCTTAACAGACTGCTCCTGCTCGTGAATTAAATCCCAACAATGAAGGTCTTAAGATTATGAAACATTTTGGGTACAAAGGGAGTGGCCCAATAGGGGTGAATGGTAACGGGTTACTTGAACCTATTCAAGCTATAGGTCAAAAGACAAAAGACACCACTGGTTTAGGTTTCAAAAAGGTCCTGTTTCATCTAGGGATCAATAAATTTGTGCCAGAAATAGAACCTGCACCAAAACCTGAAGGTACAACTACAGTCGACACTATAGAAGATAGCTCTGATGAGGATTGATTTCCTTATCTCGTTCCTCCAGACCTGGCAGCATTCTTTGCTGAGCCAGATAAATTTGTACCACACGTCAGTACAGCCAATATTGACAGTGATTCTGATAAAACCACTCCATTTGAGACATTAACTTTTGAGCAATGGAAAGACTTACAAGATCCTAACTTCCAAGGTGAACGGTACATGCCACCAGAATTTCAAGAGCGATTGACACAAGAACAGGCTAGTGTTGCAAGAACTCAAAAACCTTCATGGTGCAAGCACCCAAGTCAGAGTTCGGATACAGACTCTCATGAGTATGAGTTTGATAGTTTGTCAGTGGGATCTTATGAAAGATTTCTCGACGTAAGTGAGGGGTCTAGTGAAAGGTCTAATGAGTCTGAGTCTATAGGTGTTAACATGTCTTCTACTTCGGTTTTTAGGGATCAAAAGGATTCAAACACACCTTTGGATGAGATCGGTTTAGCTCTCATCTCACTAGTTAACGCTTTCAATGACTATACTGTGAACGCACTTGAACCTGTCACATCTCTTTCCCTCCAACATCCTGAATTAATAGACTGGAATTCCCCTTCTTCATCCAGTGAAGTCCTTACATTCCAGAATGATTACACTCTATCCTGCTACCTTCACGCTATTGAGCCTGTAACGTCCTCCACTAGTGAAGAAAGTGTCAACATGACTGAGGCGGACATCAAGTATCTTAGTTAGAAAATTAAAAGAAGAAAAAATAGGCACTCTGATGGTGAAAACCACATTGTGGCAGTATCAGAGCCAAAAAAAGTAAAAAGAAAAGACGTATCCGAAGGTGAAAACCTCTCTGAGGCACCTGAGGATGAGATAATTGATGCACTTTCGAGTCACTTCTAGGAATGTTCATCAGTGTTAATTGAACCAACTCAGGCGATAAATCCGGGAACAGAATAGCATCCACACATCATTCATGTGGCCAAGTCATTATCTACAAAGGAACTTAAGGAATTCACAGAATTTTTCCAGGAGAAAAAGATAAATTTTGCATGGACGTATTCTGACATGTCGGGTGTGGATCCTGATCTCATTATGCATCACTTATCAATAGCTCCAGGTGTGAAACCTGTCAAAGAAAAACTTAGAAAGATGCATCCGCATGTGGCTTTATTGATCAAGGTAGAATTGGAAAAAATTCTAAAAGCTGGGTTCATCCGAGCAATTGATTATGCAGAGTGGATCTCTAATATAGTCCCAGTAACTAAACATGACAAATCTATCAGGGTCTGCACAGACTTTAGAGATTTAAATTTGGCATGTCCCAAAGATGATTTTCCAGTTCCCAATATTGACAAGTTCGTGGACATGACAGTAGGATATGAGATGTATTCGCTAATGGACAACTTCTTTGGCTATAATCAAAGTAAAATTGCGCCAGAGGACCAAGAGAAGACCGCTTTTACCTATGCATGGGGTACATTATGCTGGAATGTTATGCCCTTTGGTCTAAAAAATACTGGGGCTACTTATCAAAGAGCTGTCACTACAATATTTCATGACATGATGCATAGGACAATGGAGGACTACGTAGATGACACACTTGCTAAAAGTATGGATAGAAAGACGCACCTCGCTGATCTAGGTCCTATACTAGATCGTATGGAAAAATTCAGGCTACGTCTTAACCCTAAGAAATGTGCATTTGGGGTTACTTCAGGAAAGTTATTGGGCTATATCATCTCTGCAAAAGGAATCGAGGTGGATCCGGCAAAGGTACAAGCTATAATAGAAATGTCTCCACCTCATAATATCAAACAAATCAGAGGTCTCCAAGGTCAGCTCCAATCTATCCGGCATTTTATATCGCAATTAGCTGACAAGTCACAACCATTCACCAAAACTCTGCATAAAGGTGTGACTTATGACTGGAACAAAGAATGTGAACAAGGATTTCAACAGATTAAACAATATCTAGCCAATCCGCCCATATTGATGCCTCTTATTCAGGGGAAGCCTTTGATCTTATATATCTCAGCAACTGAAACATCTCTGGGTGCACTATTGGCCCAAGAAGATCAAAATCATAAAGAAAGAGCCATTTACTACATCAGCAGAACATTGGCCTCTTACGAAATGAATTATTTTGTAATTGAGAAGGCTTTCTTAGCAGTGGTGTTTGCTTCCCAAAAACTACGACACTACATGTTGGCTCATACTATAAGGCTAATCGCAAAGATTGATCCATTGAAATACTTACTCAGTAAAGCTACCCTCACAGGTAGACTAGCTAAATGGGTCATGCTCCTTAGTGAATTTGATATTACATATGTTCAGAGGAAAGCCATCAAAGGACAAGCGATCGTAGATCAGTTGGATGAAGCACCTCTTACAGATCATCAACCATTAAAGATGGAATTCCCAGACGAGTCCATTATGCTTCTCACGCATCAGACATAGACAATGTTCTTTGATGGTTCATTCACCCAACAGGGGTCACGAGCTGGAATTTTGTTTATCACACCTCAGCGGTATTCCTTACCAAAGGCATACAAAATGATGTTTCCTTGTACCAATAACACTGCTCAATATGAAGCTTTGATCAATGGGCTAAAGATTGTTATTGAATGGCGAGTGGATGAACTAAAAGTCTTTGGAGACTCACAATTGGTTATCAATCAAGTGAACGACATCTATCAGACGAAAGATGAAAAGCTAGTACCCTATAAAAAGATGGTTGACAGCCTTAAGAAATACTTTGCACATGTTACTTTTCAGCAAGTTCCCAGGGTGGATAATAAAGCAGCTGATGCTATGTCCACTCTAGCTTCTATGTTACAAATGTCGGAGAATGATTTTAGACACGAGTTCCTAGTGTTGACGTTATGATACCCTGCCCATGACTCTCATGACTCTCGGATGATCTGTTCAGTCATTGCACATGATTCATCTCGCTACCACCACATCTACTCTTATCTCCGTGACCAAATTATTCCTGACACATATACTAGAAATGAAAAATGTCACCTTATTCGTAGTGCTTCATAGTATGTCATCGTAGCAAACGACTAGTATAGACGAGGTCTAGACGGTACCCTCCTTAGGTGTCTAGAACCTGATGAGTCCAAACACGCGTTAGAAGAGGTACATGAAGGCATTTGTGGTTCTCACTCGAATGGTCTGACACTGGCTCGTAAACTTATTAGAGCCGGTTATTATTGGCCCGATATGGAGAAGGAAGCTACACTGTTTGCCAAATCTTGCAAACAATGTCAACTCCATGGTAATTTGATTCATGCTCCAACCAAGGAGCTTATTCCCTTCATCACTTTCTGGCCGTTTCAACAGTGGGCTTTCGACTTAGTGGGTCAGATATATCTGTCTTCTTCGAGAGGACATAAGTACATCATCACCGCTACGGATTATTTTATTAAATGGGTTGAGGCAGTACCTCTCAGTGTAGCTGATGGTAAATCTGTAGCTATGTTCATACTAAACTACATTATCTGTAGATATGGTGTACCCTCCTCTATTATCACTGACAATGGAGGACAATTCAAGAACAAAGATCTGACAAATTTGTGCACTAAGTTCAAGATTATTCAACATTGGTCTTCTATTTATTACCCCCAGGGTAATGGACAGGTTGAAGCTTCCAAAAAAACAATTCTCAAGATCCTGCATCGTACGTTACACAAATCTAGACGAGACTGGCACCTCCAGATTAATCCAGCTTTATGGGCCTATCGCACCAGTATAAGAACTCCAACAGGGGCCATGCCCTTTGCTTTAGTCTATGGTGCAGATGCAGTACTTCCTATTGAGGTTGAGATTCCTACCTTGCGAGTCTCTTTGAAAGGCCTCATTACTGATGACGACATTAAAATATCTCGGCTACAAGAGCTTGAATTACTGGATGAACATTGGAAGGTGGCGTTCGATCATCTCAAAGCATATCAAAAGAGGATATCTAAGAGTTATAACAAGAAGGTTAGACCAAGAGACTTCCAAATGGGTGATCTCGTCCTGAGAGAAAACCCTAAAAATCAGCAACAGCGGACTCAGAAAGGGAAATTTGAGCCAAACTGGCTTGGTCCTTATATTATTATTGTAGTATTTGGGTCTAGTGCCTATCATCTCTCCACTACAGAAGGTGAACAACTCAAAGAGCCCATCAACGCTCTTCACCTGAAGAAATTCTACAGTTGAGATATCTTTTGCATGCTCATGTACATATTTTATTCAGAAAAAATCCTAAAAATTGAAAAATGTCCTGAAAAATGATCATCTTAGTGAAAAACTGCCAAACAGGTGCTTTGATGTATCTATTATCCTGGTGAAAACCTGGTAAACAGGCGCCTTGATAATACCAAAAAAAAAAAGAACAAAAAAAAAAAATTGAAAATATGAAAATACAAAAAAGAGAAAAAGAGAAAAATGTGCCATTGATGAAAACCTGGTAAACAGGCATCATGGTAGCAAAAATAGAATTTTTGCCAAGATGGTGAAAACCTAGTAAACAGGCGCCTCTTGTTTCGCAATGTTGTATCTATCACAGCATCTCTTGGCTTTCTCGCAGTTGTTATTTTGCTTTCCTGCTTCAGTTTGCTTTCCTGCTTCAGTTTGTTTCCCCGCTTTAGTTCGCTTTCCTGCTTTAGTATGCTCATGCTTTTGCCTTCATTCATCTTTGAGATTTTGCTTGATCTCACATGGATTGAAACTGGTCACACTCGAGGGCATGTTCCTGTTCTAGGGGGCATTGTCTTATCTTTTGGAGTCATTCTCCTCTTGCATCGGTCACCAGTGGATCTCACTGCATCTGCCTACCGATGCTTCGTAGCACTCCGTCTCTTCTTGAGACTCTCTTTTGCATCAGTCACCAGTGGTTCTCACTGCGTCTACCTACTGATGCCTAGATCTCGTTATCGATCTTTATGCTTGAGAATCTCTTGCGACAGTCACCAGTGGTTCTCACTGAGTCTGCCTACTGTCGCTACATTGCTGAGATTTCTCACATAATTTTTCTTTCTGTTTGTTCGGCTTTGATCCATTCGTCACTTGGGGGCATGTCTCCCCATTTCGATCACTCTTCGATTTACACTTGAGTCAGTAATCTTGTCAAAGGACAACTCTCCACTGGCACAAACTAGTGTTTCTCAACACCTTAATCAAACAGTGTTTTTCAACACTCTCTTTGGACACATCTGTGTTTTTTAACACACTTCGGATACCTCGCGACGTAAATATCTCTCGATAGCAATCAAACACATTGCACTCACAACCACGACGGTGTTTTTCAACACCCTAAAACATAGACACACTTGTAAACCTTGAAACATGCTGGGATATGATTGACTCTTTCTTAGTATGCTGTCTGTTCTCATGAATTTCATTGATATCTTCTTTGTCTACTGCTTGTTGGTGTGGTTTCGATGATCCAGTAACATCAAATAAACAAGGTGTATGTGATAAGAGATTCTGCATTAAGGTGGAAAAGCCTCACATCCCTCAATCTTGTTTATTTGTACGCCAAGGGGAGGTCGGAACTATCTTCTTGGCTGTTATTGCTTTGTTTGTTTACTTGTGATTTCTTATTATATCAAGCTGGAAACAATGTTCAGGTCACCTTGGCTTTTGTGCCTCGGTGCTTATGTTTGTTTCCTACATTTTATCCGATGAAAGTCATATTCATATCCTTATGGTCACAGCAGCACCAGTAAGGATTGTATTGACTCCAAAGATCCAAAAGCACTCGATGATGATAAATACGATGAGTCCAACAACCAAGTCCTAGGATTGCATTTAGCTTAGGCTTGCATTTTGCATTGTAGGCTTGCATTTGCATTCGCATTTTAGGCTTGCATCGTGGTAGTTTTTTTGGTGCTCTCTTCATTATCTTCTCATTCTTCAAAGGTCCTCATCTTCTATCATGGCTTCCTCTTGACTACACAAGTGTCCGGTCCTGAATCCATTTTCGTGATCGAAATCGGAATCTGACACTCCTAAGTAGCTCGAAATCGCGTTTTAAAATTTTGGGACCGACGCGATCGGATGCTTGTGCAATCAATTTTTTGATATTGATTTCTTGTCAGGGTTATCTCTTGTTATCATTTTCTCATCCTTTTCATCCAAGTCAACTCTAGTCAGTTCTAGTCAACTGTGGTGAATCAACAGGACCTCTCGATCGCTCTAAATCGATTCTTCCTATCTCTAGATTTCTCTGGATTTCTCTAGATCTTCGATCTTATTTCTCTGCGATTCCTCGCTCTCATCATTATGATGTGTCATCTTTCGACTTCGCTCCCAAGGGGGCAAGATGATTGCATCATTGAATCTTTCGCATTATTCTCGAATCAATCTGATTTGAATCAAAAATCCCCATTGCTAGGGGCATCTCATCACTTGGGGCATATTCAGTTTTTCGTACCTTATGGTCAAAATTGGATATTCCATCTCTAGGGGCATCTTGATGTCTCACATTTTGTCATCTATCTTTCTAGGTATGTGAGCAATCTAACTCAGATCCTCAAGGATCAAGCTTCGTTCTGGAGATGATTCTTGAAATCTCATTAAGTATTGGGGCAATCTAACCCTAATTCCTGAAAGTTATGCTTCGTTCTGAAGATGGCTCTCAAAAACTCTTTAGACCGTTATCTAGGCAATCTAACCTAGATCTTGGAGGGCTAACCTTCATATTGGGGCAATCCAACCCTGACTCTGGAGATAGTCCTAGATCTTCATCAGCTATTAGTGGACATTGGGGCAATCTAACTCCGATTTCGATCTTCTCTCAGATGATTCTACTTCTCAATCTGATCGGCGTCTTGGCAACCTAACCTAGAGTTCCGAAATCTTCATCTTCACTTCAGACTATTCTTTGAATCAATGCGCTGCTCGCACATCAATTCAAAGAGGGGCAAAATGTAACACCCCAAAATTGGCACCTCATAATCCTAATCAATTTTGGTGCATTCCTTCAATTTTCTCATTATCGAAGTCCTATTGTACTAGGCAATTTCTCTTCCTAATTGACTTTAATTGACTTGGTCTCAAATTTGCATAAATCTGACATTATATTTAATTCCTAAATTATCAAGGTTTATTAGCTAAAAATTAAATTAATCCTAAAGTCTTAAGGCTTAAGGCTTTTAAATTAAATTAATTCCACCCCCTTTAGCTAATATACATCATAAGGAATTGAATAATTATTTAATTGATTGAATGGATTATCCTCAAAAGGAAATTCCATAATTCCATGTGAAAGGTCACTCATGTGGCAATAATCCATCCTTTTAATTAAATAATTCTTGCATTTTTGTCTCAAATGGAAATGAAGAGGCAACCGTTTCTTTTCAAGAAACTCTTCAC
>MU225106.1:117838-129966 GCA_018584345.1 Thuja plicata | reverse complement strand
AGGGTCTGTGAGTAACCCTAAGAGACTCGAGTGGGAGTCTAGAGGATCCTGAAGTGAATAGGGTCCAAAGTGAGATTCCTAAGAGGGAGTAGGAATCTAGAAGAGAAAGGTGACCTCCCCATCAATGGCCTTTTCCATTGATGTCAAAGGAGGAGAATGAGTGTCATCTAACGGAATGAGTTTGGTTTGAAGATTTTTTTGTTATTGTTGATGTGTTGTCATCAATGACAAAGGGGGAAATTGTGTTGCGGGTTTGAGCAAAATGAGTTGTTAGCTGAATGTTTGATGAGTCAATATGGTTGTCATTGATGTCAACATGTTGCTCTTGTTGGTGACTGTGCAATCATGCTAAGAATCTTGCTCCGCATAGTCTTTATGTTGCAAATATACTTATGAGGTTTTGAAATATTGTTGCAGTGGTTGAAGACATTGGATTCAAGGTTTTTGTGCTTCGAACTGCAATGTAGTGGAATTGGTATTTGTCGAAGTATGACTATGGCTGGCAGTATTTTCTGCGTGAAATGCATGATCCACATTTTTTTGTGTTGGTTTCTGATGTTGTGATTTTGGAACTGAGTTTTTAATGTCCTTAGCTTCATTCAGTTCAATGGAAACGAGAATTTGAGCTTCAAAAACGGTTTTAAAGTTTGATTGTGTTCTTACTCTAGGTTTGGCCGACCTTGGGTGTTCACACTTCAAATTAAATGTCTTGGTGAATGCAAAACAGAATGTAACGTGTATAATGTTGATTTTGGTCCCAAACAAGGCATGTTGTAGTCCACTTCTCATTCCTTTCCAAGGCCAAAAAGTTTAGCACTGACCTAATTCAAATTAGGTTTGGTTACTTGCCTAACCGACAGTGGGCAAAAGGATGGTGTAAATGAAAGATGAATTGTGGAGAAGAAAGTGTGTCATGTTTGTATATTTGTGCGAGAGTGTGTGTGTGTGGGGGGGGGGGGGGGGGGATGTCTGAAAGAGGATTTGTCTCCCTACATGTATGAAGTAGTGTGAAGTGTGGTATAGAGTAGTGTAGAACTTTCATGTGTTAGATACTAAAAGCGGCGAGCTAGAGGTATCTACAGATCATTCAATTGTGTTGTGGTTGTGCATCAGTGGTGGATCTATTATCTTTTATCCTTTTTCATCCGAGCAATGAGCCTTATCTCTGCAGGCAGTGAGCCCTTTAGCAATGAGCCACTGGCTGTGAGCTTTTCTTTGTAAAAGTCTCCTTAACCAATGTCACCCTAATAGGTGTTCATATATTTGATAATTAATCTTCTTTGTGGTTTTTCCAGGGTTTACCACGTAAATCCTATGTTTCTTCAGTATGATGGATTTATTGACAACAACCCCCTCGGTCCCATCTCTTACTAGTCCTGCACATTAACACCACCAGGATAATAGCTTGGTTATTTTTGAGTAGCAATGGAATAGAAAAAAAATCCTAAAGTTACAATTTCTGAGCCATAGAATCCTACCATGTAGCTAAAACATCAGCAAATTACTTTTGTGTTATTCATGCAAACTTATTTGATAAGAATATCCCAACCAATAGCACAAAAATTTTAAGTTGTGACATTGAAAACTTAGAATCAATATGCTAGCCCATGATTTCAAAGAAGATTAAGCAGTTACAAAATCTTCCCCTTTGTTCTTTCATTTTTTGAACATTCTTAAAATTCAAAACTTTTGCATTATCAATCAAAATTTCTTGAAAGAATACTATGTTGCTAATGATTAAAATATCATTAAAAAATTATTGATTTTGGTCTATAAATTTTACAGAGCAAATTTGTTGAAAAGAAAAAGAATGTTAACTATTTTGAAGCTATATTGCAAACACAACCAATTTCCACATGGGAGAAGCCAATTTGCCAAAAAATGAGTATAAATACTAAAAAATCTATACATGTTCTATACCACAATTAGCAAGATAATTTGTTGTCGTAGTTGACCTCCTTTAGTGTTTGAATTTTTTGTTGTCTCAAGTAATAAAAATTGATTTCCAAAAGACTTGCAAGCTGAAGGGTATCCATTCACATTAACCATGAATCAATGGGATCTTTTTACATATAATTAACAAAATCATTGATAAAATGACTAATACATGAGCATACATTTTTTGGTAGGCAAAAACAACTCTGTTAAACCTTAGACAATGCCAAAAAGATACATACGTAGGACCACAACTCATTTGCACTCGACTCTTCTTTGCTACTGATAACAAAACCAAGAGGGCAGAAAAATAATTGACAAGAAAATTTTGCTCATCTAGAAATAATTGGTAACCATACTATTAAACATAATTTTGGAACATATGCTGGCCAACACGTTAGTAGAATGCCCAAAAAAAATTGATAGTAGAATTTCTGCTTGATCTGTTTCCACGGTATTGCAAGAAGTAAAGAGGATGGGTCCCCTTTAGCCTCCTAAGATACTGTTAAAGACTTCACCAAACCCAAAAAGGAATGTGAAAGATGATATGGATTATCTGCATTGAGCTCACAGAAATTCAGCAACTTATTACTAGATACACCAAAATCACCCATCTCCTTTGAAGAATCACAAGTAGCTTACCTGAGTCTTGGCAGTCTATACAATTCACTGCCTAAACATATTCATAAACAAAGAGAACATAATATAACTGATGATTTTTTAAATTAGTCAATTTTTGTAACCAGAGGTCAGAGTCAGTCATCTGACCTTATAGTCTTATAGTCTTAGCCATCTGTAACATGTTGAGAGTTTTGAATTAAGTGCACAAAATAAAATACACAATAAAGCTAATAAGTTTCCGATGTCATAAAACTGGTTGCAATGGTTCCGTACAAAAATCTGTAGAGGACACGTTTGCTACACCCAAAACTCCAATTCTTTGTAAACAAAATATACATACCACTGTGATTTTGGCATCAAGTCTTCTTCATTTTAACCAAGGTCCCTGAATTTGATTTGGAGTTTGCTGTCTCCTTGAAAGCTGCTGGACAAAAATTACTCACAAGGCATTCTCCACAATGAGGCCGAAGAGGTGTGCAAATGGTTTGCCCAAATCCAACCTGCATCACAAATAGGAAAAATAACCTCCACTCACAGTATCAATAACCAATATCTTTGATGCAGGCACAACATTCAGACAAACCAAAACAACAGTAGACTTGGACATAATAAAGGACGCTACTCTTTTATTTATAAAATTGTCTCCACATTGATTAATAACCAACACATCATGCATTCAAGTTTCTCAAAAGCTTACTTTTAGTTGTCCCTTCTAATTTTCCTAGTTCAATAGATCTATCATTTTAAAATTGCTGGACAGCAAAGCTAATTGACAATACCTAAATAAGCAGATCACATATAAAGCTATTAAAGTGGTTTGGTTCTGTATTACACAAGGCTTCCTTCAACAACTATCATCTATCATGGATTATATTGTAGTACAATACGATAAGTATTTCAGAAATTAGTAACCCGTCCAAAAGTCTGCTCTCTCACAAAGCAAGAATCGTGCAACATATTATTTTGATGTTTCGTTTTGTCTTCATTCTTTGTTGAATATACATATTGTTTTGATGTTTTGTTCTGTCTTTTGTAGCAATCTACCCCTGTTTAAGACCAAATTTTTTGCACCTTCTTTCATGTAGAGTTAACAGGCATTATATCAAAGTCAAACAGTTGACATGTCTGGTAGTGACAAGTTTCTGATTTCTTCTCCAAGTTTAAGTGAATGGAAATTTTGACAAGCAATTTGCAGATTTCCCACTGAAAAGTTAAGTTTATATTTTTCTGATTGCAAATGGATTGCTGCAGTTCTGAGTTTAATATATTGCTTTGAACAGAGGATTTTACTTAGAGACCCAATTAACACCAAAAGAAGCAAACATTACCGCAATAGTCAAATAAAATATGCAATACAGCTCAATTGATCCTTAATAAACAGAAACTACAGAGTTCCAAAGACATATCTCTGACCTTCAGGTTGAGCTATAGACTTCTACTGATTGCTGTTCGTGCCAGTAGATGTTCCAATTTCTGATGCATATTTCCTTTATTCCAGAAAGGTCAACACGGAAAAAGGGTACATATTGATGCATATGACAGGAAAGAATGCTCCCTGTATTGCTAGGCATGCATCACTTTGAGTTCAAACCAAAGGAAGCAGAGTTTGCACCATAATGAAAACACACAGAAGTCAGCACCAAAGATTTCATACAACAATCAGCAACTCCAATACTTAATCTCACGCCAATTTGTATGTTCATGACTTGCAACTATACTGAGTTTTCCACGCCAACCAGCAAGATGATCAATAACAACACGAAAAATGAACAAGCCTCATGCCATGAAAGAATTTCCTTGATACCTCCAGTTAGATATGCTACAGTCTGCTAATTTACCCACGCCAAGAAGAGGGCAAAAAAACATGCCAAGTCTGAAAGACTTCTCCACATCAAACTTCAAAGCAAAGACGACACACAAATCTGACTTAGTCTCTCCTCTCATAAACGCCAATGTTTATTTTCCTCAACTTGCACAATGACTTTCATTTCTCCTCAAAGTTTCTTGCATCAATCTAACAAGAGAACAGAAACTAGACAGCAATTACTTTTCACAAGGGAGGGCTAGCAATAGCACTTAAAAAGAGTCGGCCTAGCAAGCATGCACCTCCTGATTAAGTGTTCCCTCTTTTTTATGCCAAGTCCAAGCTTTGTTTTATTCTAAATTTTGTCTTCGTGTGCCACCTCAAATTCAAATATTGCCAAGATTTAAATTCATTACCTTAAAAATTTCATGAAAACTCGCGTCTCAAGGAAAGAATCAATCTAAGACTTATTTACCGCCTAAAAATCTGATAATTTGTCTTAAGCGCCCTAAATCAACTCCTAGAACTACTCCCTCCAATGTAATCTTATATTTGTGAAGGGGGGCAAATTATCCCCCTGATATCCCCTTGTCCCCTCGTCCCTGACGGGCGGTGGAACATTGTTTTATCTCCTTTTTGTTGCATCTAGGTTTGTAGAAACTCAATAATGGCATTTCCTAAGTACTCTAAATTGCTTGAGAGTCTAATGAACAAGATTTAACACGATTTTTTCCAAGACGGAGGTCAACCCACATCTAGTCGTGCCGAGCAAGGAGGCACAACCACAGTAGACTCCTAGGACTAGACCCTCTACCTCTCCCCTAGTTTTTACTAGAGCTGGGAAGAGGAAGATGCAAACTGTTTTGATGTTGTATTTACTTATAGTTTACAGAGACAATTTGCTATTTTAATTTTGCTTTAGACTATCAACTATCAACCACCAACATTCCGTATGAGGATGCCATTTTGTACCCAATTTGCATTTAAATATATCTAGACTCAGCTTGTTTCTTTTGTTTACTCATTTACTGACTCATTCGATGCATCTGCTCATTGAATTTTGCCAAAAAAATGCATTTCTAATTAAATTTAAGCAACTTTTTAAGTTGCCGAGTTTTTTGCCGAGAAGTTGTTGAGTTATCACCAAGTTTTTGCCGATTTCTTTTTTGGGCCTTGGCGAGAAGTTTCTGAGTAAAAGTATTTCAACTACGGCCACACCATCAACCAGGGTGTATCATCTTCTTCAGAAGGGTTTCCATCCTCCAAAAGGATGAAACAAACAATCCTCTAACCCCAAAGGTTCCGCTGAGAAAATATCATAATCTTCAACATATTTAATCTTCAAAACATCTAAAAATGAGCTATCAATGCCTTTTTATAAACTCTTCTCAAAGCCCAAAGTTGCACTTTTAAATTTTACTTTAAATAAACCCAGTGTAACACGAGTACTGGGGGACGTCGGGACGGGTTTCCGGGACGGGGGGAAAAAGGGCTTCAATTTGGGGACGGCGGGAGGACGATGGTGGGGGAAGGGAGGGGAGGGGAGGCTGTAATATACTATACATACAGTACTTGAAATACTAGTTACAAAATGATGTATAACAATGCAAGAACTAATTATACCAAATACTTGAACATAGCAAAATTGCAACATACCCAATACTGAATACAATGTACTTGAACATTGAATATCAAATTACCAATTACTATTAAAAATTCAAATTATCGGCAAATAAAAGATTTTGATTTATATTATATCAAAAATATCATAAAGATGATTACAATGAGTAGCATGATATTCAGATATTAAAACAAGTACAAAATCATGTCAAAATGCAGTGAAGGGAGGCCTCTAATCATCCCCCAAGGCAAACTCCTCATCATTGGAGACGTCCTCAAGACGGTCGAGGGGCGAGCCTGAGTTACATTGAATAAACCTTATATCTCCCTAGAACCAATATTAAGTTACTTTGTAAATCACCTTATAAAGTCACTTTATTAAATTAAATAACATCAAGTTAAATATTTAATTAATTTAACTTTAATGTTTAAAGTTAAACACCTTTATTTTAAAGTTAATTTAATTTAAAATAATATCACTAAACACCTTCAGTCACCAAGAAATCATTAAATTGAGAAATCATCGACTAACCATAAATAGCAACCCTACCAACTGCCAAGTCAGTGATCGACATTGATACTTACTATTTATAGTCAATATGGACAACTTCTCTACAATCCCCCCAAAAGTGTCAGACATCTCCAATAAACCATCTAAACACATTGGTGACATTAAAATAACCCTCTAAATTGGCTGACACAAACCCTGAAAATCAGCTCCAACAGCACTATATATATATATTATAATATATATTATAAAGTTCCAGGACTCTGTGAGTCTTGGCTGCACTCTATGAGTCGAGAGCCGATTTAGTTCTCTTGGCTCTGGGGAGCCCAACACCGAAACTCTACGAGTCTAGTCGAGTTTGGCCAGACTCGCAGACTCCTGACCCCAGAACTCTGCTGCAGCAAGCATAAAAGAAAAACCATACAAAAATTATTTTTTTTCAATTGTCTAAAAGGTGTTTTTATTTGCCTCCCAACCCTAAAAGCTCATTTTTATTGTTTGCAAACATAAGGAGAGAAAACAAGGCATTTGAGCAAACAAAAAGTGAGGCATTGAAGAGCAGACCAGCAAATCGATTGAAGAGAAGATAATGATTGTCGATCATTTGTGCAAGTTGGTAGCTTCCATTCACGCATTTAGACTCTAGAGGAGTTAGGAGCTTGCTTTCATGCATTTACGCATTTAGAGGAGTAAGTAGCTGCATTCACTCATTCACGTATTTTGTGCAAGTTAGTAGCTTGCATTCATGCATTTTGAACTTTGGATGCCATGGATTTTTATATTCCATGAATTTTGTAGACATTTGACACTGTTTATATTCCTAATGTGTTATTTACTTTAACTTGTTTCCTTCAGCGAAAGCCTAAAATTTGCATTTATACTTATGTAATCAATGTAACTTGTGTATGCGTTCAAAGTAGCTTCTATTTGATGAGATTATTGAAGGTTTATTTATTAAATGATGCATGAAACAAGTTTTAAATCCTTAAAATTCTTTGAATTTCTTGGGTTTTTCAATTTCCCAAGCTCGGGCACCGAGTTCGAGTCAAAGTCAAAAATCAGTTTGCTGAATTCAAGCTGAGTCCGGGTCATGTAACACTATAAAATATATATATATATATATAATCTCCATTCTTTGTTGAATATATAACTTGAAAATGAGTTGAAGATATAGTGTTGACTTATTGAGCTTTCTTTTTTTGGGTAAAGAAAAATTATATATATTTATATAAGAGAGATAATTACTAAAAAAAGGGATTTTGAATCTTGTCAATCTTTTCAGAATTGCAAAAACAGCTAAGTTCGAGATCTATTTTCTACTTTTGACAGTTAATTGTTAACAAAAAATCTAGAGATTGGACAGCTAGTTATTACAAAATTGCTGTGTAGAAAGCACAGAAACCATCTTAAAGATTAAATATTGACTAAGTATAGCAAGAACATAGAAAAACCTACTTGACAACATAAGAAGGCTAAATAAAGCTACTTCTTTTGTAAACAATGGTAGCCACAGGGGAAGTACAGTCAACTGTCCACATTGACTAGTTGCCATGGTTTAATAGTCATGGATAGTTGGACTGGAGCTACTTCTTATTGGTTCCTTGCATATCGGTGTTGGACCTCTCCCCTCCATAATTCTGATGCTTTGAGTTTGGAGAAGTCAAGAGTTCAAACTGTTCAAAGAAGATTTCCAAAATATGATGATGAGCATTTTCTAAGAGTAGCAGGGAGTTTATTGCTTGAAGAGTGTGCTCATGATTTGCTTTAACCACATTGACTCTATCAGTGTAACTATTCATTGAATCAATAATCTCTTGTTTCTTATCAATAACTTGACATAGATTTAGCAAGCTTGGATCCATGAAGAGGTTATGTGTGTGTGCTTCCCTTAAGTATTTACCTTGGTTGTGAATTGTTACAATTTAGTGCATGATTGCGAGAAGACTTAGGTAGGCCATTTGGACATTTTCAGCTCTGAGTATTTCAGATTTTTGAGAGTGACCATAACTAAGTGGGGTTTGGAGTCTGGACTAAGGGATGTGTACATGGGATGGATGCTAAGTTGTGAAGCCAAAAAGCCAGAAAAGGAACTATCATGGAGCAGGGAGCTGAAGTGGCTAAGAAAAGGCCGAGACCAAGAGGGGAGTGTTTAAAAGCAACTGTAAAGTGTTAGCAAATAGATTTCATTATCACGGTATTGGAGATGGGATGTTTGCTTAATACAGATAACTGAAAGGTGTATTGGAAAGTGAGGAATGGGTTCAAAATCAGAATCAACCTCAGCTTCCTTATTGAGATTAAATCCATGGGGATAAGTTTAGTAGCTTACACAGCTGAAAATCAGGGATGGGACTTTGTCTTAGCAGTGGGGATCTGTTTTTCTTTTGGATTTATACAGTTGCCAGATTATCTAGTAGACCTTAATTTCATGGCAACAAAAAAATTGAGATTTACAGATTGAGGTACATGCAAGAATGAGTTGGAAACTCTTTAACAGATTCCCACATTTTGTAGAACCAAAGAGTTTGGACTAAATTTATATCTTTGGGAAATGGATGGAAAATACATAGAATAACTTTTAGAGAGAAATCTGAAAAATTTTAATAGCCAATCCTAAAATTATATTAGTATCTTAATGAGTTGATGCACAAGTTCACAACAAAACATTAGGCTACAAGGCTACGAAAAGAAAAGTTGAAGCTCTTGCAACTTAGTTCTCAGAATTTGTTCATGTTTACTACAAATACCTCACATATGAGCCTAATAAAGTCCACAACAAATCTAACATCAGCCCAAAAAGGGTCATCAAGGACTCTTCTCCATCCAACATTGGCTGACCTACTTAGATGGGGAACTCATCTCTACCCTCCCAGCCGTGTCTTCTTACTAACCCCTACATGATTGTTTGTAGGAGAATCAATAGATTAAATAAATAATTAAAGAATCCAAATAGATAAGCAATTCCCATTATTAACTATATCAAAATACATAAGAGATTATATTTTAAACAATATCATCACATTGCATACCACAACACTTGCTAGATCACAAGACTGCTGTTTTGTGCTGAATGCAGATCACTTATATTAAATCTGATCTTCTTCAATTGATCATTCAATTGTTGTTGAATGATTGATTCATTGAATGAATTCCTTCGATTGTATGATTTGAGGTATTGGTGAGTGATGATTAAGTGATTCTTGATGATTGATGAGTAATAATATAATGAATGTTGTTTGATATATTGGTGAATGCTGATTTGATAGAGAAACAATTGATTGCTGAATTGTGTGTTTTCTTGATCCCAAGCTGAAGTGATGACTGATGTGGATTTGACGATTGTTTTCTTGATCTTGTTGATTGATTGTTTGTTTGATTTGTTGGATTAATGATTGATGGATGAGAGAAGGATTTGTTTTGATGGATTCATGAGTGATGATTGATACGTGATCCTTCAATGCTTGGAAAGAATTCTCCTTTATTGGTGGAAAGGTCACCACCTTTCACAAGAAATGAGTCACCACTTTTCATTGTTGCCTTCGAGAATAATATATTATTCACCAAATTGATCTCCCTTTGTTTGCATTCTAGTATTTTTGTTTTCCTTCTTGTCACAGTGCTTGACTCCTATCCTTCTACTGAACACCCTTGCTAACATCTCAATATTTGCATACCCCTGCTGTTATTTTCTTGTTGCTCTGTATTTGCACCCATCCACTTGCCAAGATTCTTTTGAGGACTACATTGTGGTTGTGAAATCAAGAATTGCAAATGTTATATCGATATATACTAATCATTTCAGCAACAGGCAACATTCAAGCTTTATTCCTATTGGATTACCACCAACATGATTAATACAAGGTTGCTGGTTCCGGTTTAGGCTCAGGTTCAGTTTGTGGGTTCAGGCAAAAATCTTTTGGGGGGTTGGGTTCGTCTATACACACATATATAATATATAATACATAATGCAATGTATAAATCTATAATTTATAAATATAATATGTGAAATATAAAAGTTATTAATATAAAATATACAGGTAGACAAGACTAAAATTGCTACTGGAGAGATGCAGCGCTCACTTCCGTCTACTAATGACCCTAGGGTTTCAACACGGAGGGTGATGAAGCTTGTTGGCGGCCGCCATGGAAATGGCTTGCAGCATGCAAGAGACAAAGGTAGGAGGGAGACCGATGTTCGATTGGAGGCACAAAGTGCCCCTGAAGATGACATTGGCAGTAGTTTTCCACAGAAGGAACAACTGCATTTTATGTTGGGTAATGGCCAATGCAACGACTTTATGGAGTTGAGGATGTCAATGACCGATTTCAAGGGTTTTGAAATGGGAGAGGCCTCTTCCCTATCTGGTGCAATGCCTTCTGTTGGTAATGCTAGTGGCCCGCGACCTAGCCAAATGAGAGCCCATTTTGCCAACACAAACCCTCAAGGGGAGTTCGGGTAGAATGATAAGGGGAAGAAGGTAAGCGAAAAAGGGGCTTGTGGACAAACTACAAAGGAGGCTCTGAGGGTTAGCAGTTGTGGGAGATGGGTTTCTAAAGAGCATTTGCAGGGTGCTGAGAGGGAACCTGGCATGCAACGCCAAGCCAGAACTTTTGAGGTGGATTTGGCTAAGGAGGTTGAAAATTAAGTGACACACAATGTTGAGTTTTTTAGAGCTTGGTTTGATTGGGCATTTCAAAGATCTTTGGTCAAGCCTATGTGAACTTCACAAGTGGATCTCTAAAAACTAGGAACCCATTTTGGAGGGGTGTGTAAAAATCTACCCAAATGCTCGTGGGTTATTTGTTGTTGTTTTTGAGAATGTGAACGATAGGAACACGATCCTCTGTGACTACCACTAGAGTTGGGAAGACAATCATGCACTAATGTTGAAACCTTGGCACCCAGCTTTCAACCCAATCACTAAATCCTTTGATCGGATTCCTCTTTGGGTGAGACCTCCTAACCTTCTTTTACAATATTAGTTTGATTCTTGCTTTGACTCTGTAGGGAATTCTTTAGGCAGCTTTTTAATGGAGGAAGAGGGCTCCTCAAATCTTTTGCATACTGCCTATGCTCGGATTTTGGTGGAGATGGATGTGACTAAGGAACTTCTAGAAGGGATTTCAATTAAAACTTCAGAAGGATGCTAGAGGGAATCTTTGGACTACGAGGGGATCCCCTTCAAATGTAGATGTTGTTTACCGTATAGGTAAATGAATTAACACAGACAATAGATAAGAATAGCAGAACTCCTTATATTATTCGCATATGCCAAAGACATTACATTATGCTTAGATGATGATTACAATGACCCCGAAGGGTGTACTTATACTAATCCTGGAGGCCTTCCGGAAAGTTCCCGAAGGACTTGTCGGCTACATGATACTAGTCTACCCGTCGGCTGATACAAGCCGACTACATCATCCCCCCCAAAAAAAGAAAAGTCGTCTCTAGACGACGTACACAAAAAATCACAACTCAAACTCTTCATGAACTCGATGGCTGTGTCTGAGACTGTGAAGACAAGCTGCGCCGTAGCTGATATACCTGCTCTGTTCTGACCTTCAGATCTGCTTTAAGCTGGGAATTCTCTTCTACTAACCCCTTCAGCATTACGGAGACCTCCTGGCACTCGGCAT
>MU225106.1:57979-104339 GCA_018584345.1 Thuja plicata | reverse complement strand
CTGAGTACCAACTCCAAACTTGCAACCCTTCAGTAGATATTTCACTACCTCAGTTATGCCAATCTAGGGGAGTGATCGTTCCCAAAGATCGAATAGAATTTGCAGACCCAAAAGACTACAAATTTCTCCACAATGGAAGAAGTAGAAGAAATCCCAAATCCAAGCTTGTCCAAATGAATGCCCAAGCCCTCTATTTATTTACTTTTCTAAGAAGTTACTAAGAACTTCTAGAGGCATCCAATTATTCTATTTACTTTTCTAAGAAGTTACTAAGAACTTCTAGAAGCATCCAATTATAAAATCTCATTATAATGCACTTTTATAATAATATAACTTAAAATAAAAAAGTGCAATCTCAACTTAAAATTATAACATATGGGCCCCGCATAATACATAATAATAAAAATAAGCTCCAATAACCTCTCCAAGAGCAAATATGACTAACTGATCTGCAAAATGACTCTCTCCACATCGCCACCAGTCTACGAGAGCCCATGATAGACTGATCCGGCACGCCAAACGATGTCAGCCAAAATGGGGACATGACATTTTTTTACATCCTTTATTAGCTTGTCAGGAACAAAATGCCAAACATGAGATTTTCAAATGCTTAGCTTATTTACTATGTAATAATTAGGCCTTTTATCATTACAAGCCAAACCCAAAGAGAACCAGGACCTGGTTTGAACCAGACCAGGACCCGGGGGGTCAGGGGAAGGGACATGGTAACACAGGATTAATCTGCATATATTACACACAGAACACAATCACATCATAAGTGTGCTACAAGTCTATTTTGCACATTTATATCACCATAGAAGCACACACAGAAACTATGCACAGAATTTAACTACGTAGTTTAAATCTACTTGTTGTGCAGTGCAAGTTTACATGCCATCACATTGTCCTCCCAAAAGGAGAACAGTTTATCTCCATAAACCCAAATTCTCCTTTCATTTTTGTTATTTGATTCAATTCTATGGAAGCACATCTAGACTAAGTTAGCTCATTCTGCAATCGGACACACAATTCACTTGAAAGCTGTGTAATTTAGTAGTGTCATCCCTGCTTGTTTGCAATTAATCAGAAACAAAATATTAACACATTGTCTTCATATTATGTGAATATAATAACATTAAATCTGAGCCAGATCAAAATAATAGCATTGCGGATAATAAAAAGAAATTAATACCAAAAGTGGATTGATGGCAACCCATTCATCTTTTGGGAGCCAAGACTCCAAAATCTTTCTTGTCTTCTCCGGTGTGCCTGTGTTCTGGTAGAATAAAAATAAAAAGAAATATTAGCAAAATCAGCATCCAGTCAAGGCAATGCCTAATATGAAGTTGTTGAGAATAACAACAAAGGATTCTTTAAGGAGCAAAGTTGATTAGAACACTTCAGCAAACAAATTCATGCTACTACCTGCTTCGTGTCTGACAATGACACCCAGCCAAGTCTATTACATATGCGATGAACATGAGTATCTACACAAATTCCTTGGACATCCTCCCATCCAACATTCATGATCTTCCTAGTCAAAAAGTAGTGTCAACTAAATTACTTCTGAACATTATACTGTTTCAGTAAAACAATATTTTCCAATATGAAAAGGCCAGAAAAAAAACAGATCAAGATTTCCCTACCAAGTGGGCCATCTTAGGACCTATCCCAGGAAGGGAAAGTAATTCTTTCAAGCTTTTTGGAATGTCTCCATTGTATTTCTCTTGGCACAGAATGGCAACATTCTTCAAGTATCCAGCTTTTCGACTATAGAATCCGACCTGTCAAACTCAAAAAACAATATAATCTTACTTTGTTTATGTCCACTAAAAGATTTGTACCTCTTCAGCAGCAGTGTGCATATACATGCCTATGTGCATTCATTCATATCCACTGAAATTTTATACCCAGAAACATTTACGTAATGAATATAATTCCAATCTACAGATCCAAAATTATTGTTAGTCTTAAACTCTTCTAAACATCTGGAAAGAGTACTTCTGCATCTCATAGCTATCATACAGTGTACATTATGCAGCCAAAACTTCATAACAGTTTGAGTAGAATATTTCTAAAATGTATGCAGAGCTCTAACTTACTGTTCTACTCTACAATTGCCCACTTTGAAGACATGTGAAACGTATTTAGTATTTAGCCTTTGTGTTCCTTCTAAACAAGTGACCTCACGATGAAATTATTTTCATCATGAAAGTACACTGCATTAAAAATGCTGAATACCATACTGAGCACTTACCGGATAGATAATGTCCTTTATATCTGCTTCATTTGCATTAGCAATCCCCTCAATGGACAAAATCCCTTTTTGACTTAATCTTTGCACTGCTCCTGTTAACATATTTGAAGTCTATCCCATAAATGCCAAAATATTAAATGCAATAAAAGTATTCTAGCACAAAAGAATGTTTTATACAAGCAATATCTCCAAGTCTCTTAATCCAAAGACACTAATATCCAAATTGAAAGAAATAAGCCCTCTGCACCCAAACTTACCATGAGTCACTTCATCCTTAGTCTGGCTTGACAGAAGTGCTGAGACCAAAATTGCAAATCTCCGATCCTGTAAGTTGACGCAATATAGATTCAGACATAGTTCCTACATCAGCTTCTAACAACGCTCTAGTTTAGATAGATTTGTTTCTGGATTTAACCGTGTAAAATTTATTTGCATCAATGTTTTGGATTACACTCCGTGATCCATCATCAGGATGAGAGCTGTAGAATGACGGATCATGGATCACGGAGTGTGATCCGAAACATTGATGCAAATATACTTTACACAGTTAAATTCAGAAGCAAAGCAATCCAAACATTTTGAAATGTGGAAATTTAATCTCTCTAAGCACTTTAGTTACATAGTTCTGAGATTTCCGCAAGAAAACATTTGTCTAAAGAGGTTTTAGGTAGCCTTTTGAATATTTATAGGTCCTGTCATTTTGAGCTACAACTTTACAACACATCATCAAAGATAAGATCTAATAATGGACCTACCTGAAAAATAATTAGGTTTGAAATATCAGATTTTCATTTTTCTTTTCACGACAGCGAATGCCACGTCCAAGAGGTTTTTCTAGACAAAAGTTACCAAATAAAATGCATTCAATATGATTTTTAACAAACCTAATTGGAATGGCATAGTCACCTATTCATTTTCCAAAGAACACCCCTCCACCCATCTGTCCCTCCCAATATTGATGGTCAAATGAAAAATTTGTGGATATCCTTAAGAAGAGAAACATAAAACAAAGCTTTTTCACTCCTAAAATCCCTGCAAATAAACTTAACTTGACCAAAGACATTCTTCATAGGCTCCAAAGCCAAGGGGATCCGGATTACCAAACTCTTTTCTCTTGCAGATGTTCATATATAGGTCAAAGCAGTTCTATTAAACCTAAGCTAACAAAACAAATAATTGTTGATAAAAAAATATGACCTAGAACGTAATCATAACTAGAAACTGATTACTAATTATTTTAAACAAAAACTAAACTATCCATCCTAAAAATTCTAAATAAAAATAACAGTAAAATTTATTCCCAATACTTATTTTACACCAAATCTGACCCATCTTGAGAGATTCTTATCCTTTCAACCATTTTATTTAACGAGTCAATCCAAGATTAGCTCTCACAGCTCTCAAGATATTTAGAAGTCAAGCCCTGAATATATTCTACAAGCTATCACAAATACCGTAGTTGCCTATACCGCAATAAATCAAAGTTATATATTGCAGAGCAACTCCACATGAGTGAAAATTGATTATGTTTGCTAACTTAGAAAAATTTCAAACAATTATAATGAGCGCATGAAACCGACAGATATTCCAGCCGTTTGGTATTGTAGGTAGGAGGCCAAAGCACAAAAAATGTAAACAAAGGTTTACAAGATGATCGTTTTATTTTTTAAATTTCTTGCAAGCATCTAATATTACATCTTAATAATAAGAATCATGTCATCTTAACATTGAACAACACCAATCGTTAATGGGTCAAGAGATTGTAAGAAATTAGAAAGGAATAAACTTTGGTTGGCCGTGTTGGTTCCCAAAACCACAGATTGGAAATCCAAGAGCTTTGCCACTTCTCCGATAGGATTACTCAATCAGTTCTGGCCAACGAACAGGAATGATCCAAATTCCCCTGCACTTCAGGCTTCGCTACACCTAGGCGAGTAAACCTTCACTTTGAACTTGATCACCTTGTTCAAAGCTTTTATATAGCGAATTCAAACTTTGTGAGTTGTAAGTTGGCAAAATCCTCAAAACTCGATCAATATAAAGTTATGTGATTGCTTGAAATGATTAAATGTTTTATATAAGATTATCAATAATTGATTAGATGCTTGTAAGAAGGAAAATATAGATTTCTGACTTCAACTATAAATCCAATAACTATATTTCAATGATTTTTAAAAGACCAGTGCTTCTACTTATCCAAGCAATAGAGTCAATTACAACAAGGATTATTACGTACAACTTTACGAGACAATATTTATTTAAATATCATCAATTACCCCTGTGCTCTGCAAAAGACAAATTTTATATGCAATTCTCTGTTAGTCCAAAAGGAGTTTAACTTCTCCGGCTGGAAGTCCGATTAGACAGAGATAAGGAAACACATTTATATTTCACGCTATTCTGATTGTCGAACAAAGAATGCAGGAAAAATCAATGCATAAGCTTTTATCGGAATAATTCAATAATCATCTTATTAATCACAAAGGACGAATCCAAACTATAATTGTAATCTCTTTGCATTTAAATAAACAAAAAGCAAAAGGCTTTTATTTATCATTACAATATAATATATAAGTTTACATTTAAAAAGCCATATATTCTACTCCTTATCCCTCCGTACAGATAGATATGAATGCTTCCTTTCCCGTTTCTCATAATAGATTCTCTATGTATATGCCTTTATTTTTCAAGTAAAGGATGCGTCTCTTTGTCAAGAGATATGTCTCTAGCATATTATGCGTCTTTTCACTTTCATTAATTTCGTTTACAACATTTCTTCTAACATCAATTAAATAAATTAAATAATGCTTATCCGCTTTGCAAGATAATATATTGGGTTAGGTGCCATATGAAATTTTTATGCTTGAAGATTAACTTAGTTTTATTCACCCGTATTAGTCGAAGTTTCTGCGATGATAGCTTTCGATTGAGTCTGTAATGGATGTGGAAACCCTTTCATCTTGATGGCTGTCTGGATTTCAAACTTCTGTTCACAGTATCGTGTCTTAATTCATCGCTTTAATTTATATTGTGATTCTGAAGATGAGTCACCATACGCACGTAGTCACCATCGCTACACTTCTAAGTATTATCATTGACGTGAGACTCTAACATGCTATCGGAATAGTTTCTCAAGTTCCCGTCTACTCTTCTGAGTGTTGTTTGTACGTATATTCACATATTCCATCTTGGCAGCGATGCTAGCGGTTATCCACATATACCGAAGATGTTTACTCTCTCGGCGATGCTATACATATTTACCTGTTTTTGCGATAGTCAAAATTGCTTGTTCTGAATCACATATTTTCATTTTTATTATATGTGTGTGTCTTCACATTCCTTACGCTGCTACTTATCTTTGACCAACTGAATTGTATCTTTCCAGTAACTCTTATTCCTCTAATAATACGATCTTCTTATCTTTGCTCGCTGCATGTTGTATGTCTGAATTGGGGTTAAGCTGGGTGTTTATTAATTGCTGAATGGACAATTCCTCACTAAATGGATAGTTTTTGCAAATTCATACTATTGACTGAATATGATCCATGATATTGATTCGATCGAATATACTGAGTATGAATCAATAATGTGTAATTTTATTAGAACTTCATTTTGTGTAGTTCAAAGGCGACAAGTCCCTCTCTGTATAGTTCTGATTGTAGTTTTGATCTTGATTGAACTGTTGTAGAGTTAATAAACTGAAAGTCGCATCATATCCCTCAAACTGTTTGTCAAACAAGCTCAGATATCTTTGCACGTGTTTTACCATATCCTTCTTACTTCATGTCCACAAACTTTGCTATATTCATGGCATCACTTATGGTATAAATTCAGTGTTGGTTTCTATCATTTAATACATGCTTCTCTACTTATTAATCCATCAATGACAATATTCCATCAAAGACATGAATTTCCAGCATTATTTCTCAAACGGAGATCCTAATTTGCAAAAATTAGGACTCCATCAGGCCGACGGTAGATTTTAAACTGAACATTGCTAGTTCATCCAAGGGGTATCATGAAAAAGGAAGCAAAATACTTATTATTTGATGGCAAAGAAAGTTTCTTGTACGGTGGCTTCTAGTTGCTTGGAACTAAATCTAACAATAAAGCAGAATGGGAGGCATTAATTGCTGGTCTTATATTAGCATAAAAGGAGAGATACCATGAGTAGGAGATCAAAGTAGATTCACAAATTTTAATAACTACATTAAAGAAAGGCAACAGTCCCAACTGGTAGATGAGATCATTTCTCAAAGAGGCACATATGTGGCTTGGTAAATTCAAGGTGGTCAAATATCTGAAATCTCCATTGTTTTGGAGAACAAAATTCTACAATTGATTTCCTTCCAAACAAGGGAGTTAAAAGTTCATTAATATAAGCTATTGAGAGTATAGATATTCACAATTGGAGGGCCTTAATAATTTGGTGGCATATATGCAAACTCGCAAAGACCTCAATGGTGATTTTTTCACCCACACATTTTGTAAGTTTAACTCACGAGCTGCAAGGGGCGATTTTTGGTGAGTTGTAGCTCTGAACTCGTAGAGTACTCATAAATACTTGACAGATATAGGAGAAACTACTGAACGCTGAGTTTAGACAAGTTTTTGCAGAGTTTTGAATTTGTATTTTTTTTAAATGCCAGGTTTTTCTGAGTGGTGATTTAGATAACATATAAAGTGCATTTAATAAATCAACTAGGTGCAAGGCTAGGAAGATTCCTAGTTATTAGCAATAAATTGAATAAAATAAATCTACAATTTTTTTAATTTGAATATATTATATTATTATAAATCTAAATAATTGAAATATAAATCTAGCCTAAATATTTTTATTAATAATTTATCAACTTGTAGGGATATATGGATTCAACAGAGCAATTTCACTAGAAGGTGTAGTGAAGATATCAACAAATGGGATGGATTCTGACGCAAACAAAGCAACAATTGAAGTGGAGATAATTTCCGACAAGGCAGAGTAATAGTGAACTTTAGAAATGACTGGAGGACAAACAAAGAGATCTCTATGTGGGTTGGAATTTGAAAATGAAGCAAGCATGCAAGTGGGGAGATGGATGCTTGAACCAGGCACTCTACAATGATGGGTTGCTACAATCCCAAAGCCCTTCTATGAGGAACACTTCTAACTAAAACTTTTGGAGGGACAATTTTGATTTGAACTCATCCAATTTATTCCCACTAAAAAAGCAATGGGTCAAAAATCTACAAATTGCAATTTCAACTTCAGGTTGAACCATCTGGTTATGCTTAGGATGCACATTTAATCTTAAACAATAATTCAAAAGGTCAGAATCCACCATAAATTAAATGATTGAATTAGACAAAACAATTCATAGCCCTTCTAGTTGGCTTGAAAGACACAACATCCTTTGCTAGATTAGCAAATCATTGGCTATCCAAAGATTGTATTTGAAAATGGATCAACGGTAATTGGAGGGAGATGCATTTCATGCCACTCCCATAAGGACCCTTCATGATTGAATGACCTAGCTTCCAGGAGAAAAAGAGATTATAACAAGAGGTCCTTGGATGATGAACAAAGTTGTCTTCTACCAACAAGATTGGGTAACAAACTTTGATTCAACAAAGCACATTATTTCAAAAAACATTATCTGGTTACTATTGTGTTGTAAACACACACGCCCCATTGAAAATAAAAACCCTCTCTTTTTGTTGGTAGTTTAGTCGTTTTGTTTAGGTTTAGTTGGTTTGGCAATAATTTTGGTTTCTGAGTCTAAGTTTTGTCCTTAAGGGTGTGAAGTCACTAGCCTGGGACTGAAATCCACGAGTAAAACATCAAAGATTGAGAATAGAGGGCAAAATTGTGAATGATTTCACAAAGTCTAAAATTTGCAAAATGATGTCAAAACGTTCTTAAGACAAGGTGTTAGACGTGAAATTTACGAAGTTGCGATGTGAAAACAAATCATGATTTAATACTAAGAAAAAATTAAAGATGAAGAGTAAAGAGAAATCCAAGCTTAAGGGAAAATAAGGAAAAATCTAAAATCCATGGATAAAGTTCAAATTCCATGGAGAATCCTTATCAAGTTCGAATTTCCCCCCCAAAAATTGCAAGTTCTTGATTGAAATTCTCTGTTTTGCAAAAAATCCAAATTAAAATCAAATTTCATTGAAAAATACTTAGCAAAGACAACACAACATTAGAAAATCCTTAACAAAGGCAACATGACACTTCAAAATCCTTAACAAAGGCAACATGACATTAGAAATCCTAAACAAAGGCAACATGACATTAAAAAATCCTCAGTGAAGGTAACATGACTTTAGGAAATCTCCTTAACAAAGAATACATAAAGAGGTCACCCTTAGGATTAAGTGAATTTTAAAATTTAAAATGCAAAAAATAGAGGAAGATGACTTAACAAAAAAAAATTGCATGTCAGAAATAAAAATACAATGCTTGAGAGGTTGGACATTATCAAAGAGATTGCAATTCCTAAGGATTGCCATATATGAGGGATGAAAAAATATTACTTGCAACACCATTCCACCATCATCCAATGTGAATAAGATCCATGCATTTGTGAGGGCATCCTTGATTCCTATTCTACATCCCAAGGTCAACTCCTTGATTGCAAGCACATTCAAGGATCTTCATGGGTATGAGTGATTTCTACATCCGTCCATGACGGTTTATGCAAGGTGAATCAAACATTTACCTATTCACATACTTTCGTTTATGCGATTTCCTTTTATTTTCAAGGTTGCTTCCTAAACAGTGGTCAAGGATCTTCATGGGTATGAGCGATTTCTACATCCATCCATGAGGGTTTATGCAAGGTGAATCAAACATTTACCTTTTCACATATTTCCGTTTATGCGATTTCCTATTATTTTCAAGGTTGATTCCTAAACAGGGGTTTGACCAAGGCAAACCCCTTTTACCCAACGTTTTCTCCATTTTTTTGTGTGCAGGAACAAGTTATGGAGCTATCAAAACTTTTTCGTGTAGATCGGAAAAAGTCCGAGGACCCCCAAAAATTTCAGTCAAAAGTACCTAGAACATAACGTTTGAAACACCCTGTTTCCAAGTACAAAACGTTTGAAATGTTTTGTACCCTGCAACTTCAGCCCAGATTTCACCTACAAATCAGTTTAGCTTTCTAGATCCCAATTCAGGTCATTAAAGGTTTCTAGCAGTTGGTTATCGGTTTGTGTTTTCCAGTTTTGTCTCTACTTGTCTATTTTGTCATCTACATTGCATCTTTTCTCTTTTCCATTCTCAAATTACATATTTAGTGAAGGATCACTGCCCCATTCAGCGCTTAGGTCCTTACTTGAGCCTATTTGGGACATCTTCCTTCCGAGTGTGCAATTTGGAAAAGGAGTAATCATCCCCTTTTGTATTGCTTCCCTTTTCCTATTGTTCAATGAGTAATAACCATATCGTCTTAATAATTAAAAATCATGATTTCAATTTAATCCATATTATTCAGTTATAGACCGAAATGTTCAATTGATCTTATAAGAATCAAACTTAAGCTTTTGTGTGTGTGTATATATAGCTTCTTGGACAACCTTTATATCATTGCGACCTTCAAATATAAATAGATTTTTATATGGGAAGAGTACGAATTTTTTTACCTATCTATAGGTAATAAGATATATGTTTTATTCAAGAATTCGGTTTCTTTTGGAATCTAACCATCATCGAGGCATATAAACCTTCAATCAAGAACACTTTCTCTACCAATTCTTGCCAGTTGTTCAACCCTTGAATTTAAGGACATTACCATCGATGGAGAGTTACTGGGGGGTGGATTTTCGTCATTAAAATCAAGAAACTTGTCGCTACCATTTTGATGGCTTATGAATATCCATAAGTATGTCGTGTGGGGGAAAAGACTAAGGAAGCATCAGAGTAATATCTCTTGGTGGTAACGTTTATTGAGGTTGGCTTCTGTTGTTTGTAGGGGAACGTTCTTCTTTTCTAAATCTGTGATTACGTCGGTTGTTCTTTGAGGGGGTGGGCCAAGGTCAAGACCTCTCGACATCCAATATTCATTATTCAAGATCGCAAGACAGATAGGAATCATGAACAAAGAACTCTGGGATGAACGTTCTTATTTTGGGGAATATTGACATCCAAAGTATTCATGTAGGATGGTGTTATGTTCTAAAGAAACAATTATGGGTTCGGCTCGAGGACGGAACGTATTCTTAGAACCAAGTTTTCCATCATATTGAACAACATTCTTAAGATCCTTCCATCTACACCTCTACCACGACTCAACTTGAACTCTGCAAACAAATCATTTCATGAGTAATACCATAAAAATTGTTCTTCTCTTTTGGATGTTGACTATTAATCCTAGAGCACATCATTCAAAGGCTTAGACTATCAATTCTTGAATACAATTCCTTGCCTTTGACATTTTGCAACCTACAATACATTATCATTGGAGATAGCTGTGATTCTGAGTAATTGCTAATCAAACCAGCATTGAAGTCTACCCTTTGATACCATCGATTAATTAAAGCATTCATTAGAATCGATTTACTAAAGCGCTTTCATCTCAACAGCTCGAACTTACTTAGGGATTGAATCCCGTTTACCACTGCTCATCGCAAAGAAAAGGCAAGCGATTATTTTTTATTAATGATTGCATTGTCATTTTATTGATACCAATTTCTAGCCATCATCATCAAGTGGAAATAATTGTAAGCATGATCTTACTACATGAAAAGTATGTAAAATCAGAATGAGCATGTATAACAGCCTCAGCTGTGTTTTATTAGAATGCATAAATCTTCTATTAGAATGTATGTAAAACTGATGTCATAGTAAATAGCTATCCCTGTTGTCCATTCATCATAAGGAATATCATCTTGAAAAGTATTGTACAAGTATTAAATCCAGATTTTCTTAGCATCTTATGCATTTGAAATCATCGAAGTCTGTAGTGAAGCCATATTGTAATAATATTAATACTTGAATGTTTATATTGAACGAAATGATCATGATTAGATAGAAACAGATGTCAAATAGTATCATCTATGATGTACCAAGCGGTACGACACCCACACTCTTTCATACGGAACACTTCCATTGTACTAGTCGGCACACTTCCACCATACCAGTTAGCACACTTCCACTATACTAGTAAGACACTTCAACCCTACTAGTTTGCACACTTCCACCGTACTAGCAACACACTTCCACTATACCAGTAGCACACTTGCACCATACAAGAAGCACACTTCCACCGTACCCGTAGCACACTTTCAGCGCACTTCCACTGTACCAGTCAGCACATTTCCACTGTACCAATAGGACACTTCCACCATACCAGTAGCACACTTCCACTGTACCAGTGAGCACACTTCCAACGTACCAGTAGCACACTTCCACTGTACCAGTGAGCACACTTCCACCGTACTAGTCAGCACACTTCCACCATACCAGTGAGCGCGCTTCCATCGTACCAGTCAACACACTTGCACTGTACCAATAGGACACTTCCACCGTACCGTACACAACACGCCGCACACTACACGACTGCAATTCGACACCCTCCAGCACTCGACACCTTCTGCACTTGGCACCTGACAATTGAATATTATACTCGAACTATTTAGAAATATGAATGGTTATTATTATAATCCAAGGTAACACAATAGATCGTAGATCAAAGCATATGCAAGCCATAGAAATGAATTGCTATCAAATGGAGACTTATATTCTCAAATTATATCCAGATGCACAAATTTGTCTTCACAAGAAGACTTCATGAATTTGACAATGAAGTACACAGTGAAATATTTGAAGCAATATCTCCCACGGCAGACTAGGATGGTTGCTAACCACCAAAACTGCAATTACAGACTAGGGAGGGTCTTGCACCTCTGAAACTGCAAACAAGGACTCAATTCCAAATGGAATCGCCAATACACAAGAAAATATCCACGATGTCTTCCTACAATGCCAACATGGCCTTATAAAGGGCTTCGAAATGTTTCCCGAAGGGCTACAAAATAGTTGACATATTTTATTTATTATTTTATTACTTCGGCCCCTTTTATTTATTAATTAATTAAATAAATCCTTATGATATTATTTAAAATTTGGAACCACCTAATTAATTATTTCACTCCATTAATTTGGGGACATTACAAATCCTCGCCACCCAGAGATTGCTTGCCCTCAAGCAATCCGTCATCAAACCGTTTGCCCACTGCAAAGCTCCAGGATCCTAAACCAAGCGCCAATGCTAACGGCCATATCCGCTAAAAGCTTGATGTCACACCATGACTGTGAGCACCACCTGCAAAACCCCAATAAACTTCCGCTGCTGCACTCTGATATAAACAATGCCTTGCCCACAGTTGCCAAGAAAGTTGTCACGGTCCCTTGAAGTTTCCTTGTCATCTTCAACAAGTGTTGGTCCCTGATACTGAGAGTCATATGCTACCACACTATTACTGATCTGCATCTCCAACTGTAGAGCTTGCTCATTCAAAGTATCATTGGTAGAGTTCACAACTTCATATAGTTGATAAACCACTGCTAACTTGACACAATTTATACAAACATCTGCTTCATCCTTGCATCTCTCTTGAAAGTTTAGGTGTTCTTTTGAAGGTACAATTCTTGATTCTTACTTGTCCATATCCTCCTGTTGTTGAAGTGGAACTGTGAGCATGTCTTTATCCTCTTTAGAATTTAAGGTGTGGTGTAGCCCATTGCCAATCTCCCACTTCAAATTATTGTAGACCCTATTACCCTCAAAGAATGGATTTTATTCAAAGGTCTGTGTAGTCCTTGAGAGATATGTCCTTCTGCCATCCACCATCAACCCAATCTTGCTTGATTTGCTTTAGTGACTTAGCCAAAGTGAGCGGATGCATTTCCAGTTGCTCGATCCTTGGAGGGAAAATCGGCATCATCGGTCTTGTTTTGGTTCGATGTGTGCGTGACATGTCGCCCTTCACTGTATTATTTGTCAAGCACTTGAGTGTCTCGCCAATCTGATTTTGTCCTCTTGCTAGGGTCTGGTCGAGTTGTTGTTGACTTCTTTTAAGCTCCCTCAACAAGACTGTCATATCCACAAATCCCTCTTTCATTCCATCACTAGGTGTCATGATTTTGATTCTCTTGACAGGCTGGAAGAATCACCAGCTCTGATACCACTGTGATATACCCAACAATATGACACCCACACTCCTCCGTATAGAACACTTCCACCGTGCGGACGACACACTTCCACTGTACTAGTCAGTTGTAATGTCCCCATTTTCATGAGCATCAGAGTTTGAGGGATTAGCCTATTATTTTGTCCCTCGTAGGCTAACGAGGTTGGTTAGAGGGTCCTTTAAGGGATGCATCTTTTTCAGTGGTCGGGATTTTACAGGTTTGGCTTTCGTTTGAGGTCTCCAGGACTCCGTATGCAATAATTGCTATTTATAGTAAGTTTTGAGGAGGTTAGAGAGGGACAACTACTATTTTTAGAAATGGGGTATGGCCGTATGCGGCCTAATCACTTTAGTTCCCAGTTCAGACGGCGTGCAGAGATGATGAATTATAATGGAGATATTAATATTTATTTGGTTAAAACAAATATTTATAGTTTTGAACTTATATTGTAAACTTGTAATATAATTTTATATTATAACTTAAGTCACTTAAGTGAAGGGTCAATTTATCATAGATGGGGCCAAGTGAACAATTAATTTTAAAAGAATTATTTGTGCACCAACTATAAAGTTTTAAGTGAAAAGAATTAAAAAGTGGGAATATATCTTTTATCCTACATTGGCCATGAAAGTGTTTGAGTTCCCACAAGAAAAGAATAAAAGAGACTTAAGAGCTCATTTTGATTATGTTTTATGATTATTATTGACCTTTCGTTGATTTTTGCTCTTGCTTGGAGAACGAGGGTTTCTACTTGCAGCTGCCATTGGAGAACGAAAAATCTTCACTGTTGCAGCCATTTGAGTTGGTGAAATATCCAGTGAATTTGGCATTCAAGAGAGCTTCATTCAAGAGTTTTATCTGTGCTTAAAAGTGAAGAATTTCATCTAGGGTTTGAAGAATTGGAAGGTAAATCTACAACAGACCTGGAGACTCATTCTTGACAGCCATTCTATATCAGATTTTTACTATTTAATAGTTACTACAGTACCTTCCTCTTGGCACCTGGGGTTTATATCAAGCAATGGTTAAAGTTTGTCAAGTGCAGATTGCATACTTGTAGGAGAATATTTATGGGACTTTGATTGCCGGTTTGCAGTTCTAGACTTTGCTGACATAACAGTTTTCAGACCTACAGTTGATTCTAGGTTTTATTCTTCATATATGCAAGTATTTACATTGTAAGTCTGAAGCATAAGTATGGAAATTCAAATCAGCCATTAGGGCATCTATATGAGCTCATTTGTAATATAAACAGTCACTAATTTCATCATTGCAATCAGATTTGTGATCAGACATTTCATTACAGCAAATCACAGTTTTCAAACTTAAATAAAGTTGTGCATACCAACTGTTTGTCTTAATGACAAACTGCTGTAGGTTTTTACTTGCATCTCTTTCAGTTAAAGGAAGTTTGGAGTTAACGTGCTAAGTGTTTGTAATAATGTCCACTAAGTTGTAGGAACATTACTCAAGTCAATTCAGTCATATATATATATATTCATTGAAAGATTGCATCTAGCTGCAGCATTGCATTCCCTTTATTTTTATCTTTAGATTACTTCTTTGAATCCTTTTCAATCATCAAAACAAACATAATACAGTTCAGCAATTAGAGCTACCGAAGGGTTCTCACATTGGTATCAGTATGGTTTCCTACCATCCTGTTGGGGTGGAAATCATTAAGCTCAAACATTTATTTTGAGTGACCAGCACTCTTGCAATTGTATAGTAATGGAAAAATCGAGGAGATTAATTAAACAGAGAAACCAGTTGAACAACTTAATGAAAGAATTGGATAAGCTTAGACAGAGTCAGGAAAGGATGGGTGAATTGCTTTCACACCCAGCAACCATAGACAAATTAACACGGTATATGACTTCTATGTTTAAGGGGTCTACGTCACAAAAGAAAAGAGAGGTAAACACAAATAAAAATAATTTAATCAATGCAAAGGAAGCAATGGAAAATAAGCTGACTTTTGAGGAGAGTGTTGGTACTTTCAGTGCTCTAGAAGATGTTATCAGTCATGATAACAATTCTGATTTTTATGACAGCAGCCCTTTGTTTGAGCCTATTGATGGCGTTGATGACAGAGCAAGTGCAGAAGATGTTGGTGCCACCTTGAGTTTTGACTCGCATGATGAGAGGATTAATTTTGCGGATTGCCTGGAAAATGTGACTTCTAGTAATTCTAATTTCTATGACAGCAGCGAGATGTGTCTACATCAACATGAGATAGCAGAGGGTTTATGGGCGGATGATGTTGGTACTCGTGATTTGGGTACTACTGATGATATTTATGAGGACGACTCATGCTGCAGTGAGTGTGATTTATCATATCAAACCTTACGAAATGAATCAGAGAATTCATTGGTTGGTGATAGGTCCCACGATTGTGACTTGCAGGGACTTGCAGTTACATGGGGAACGGGAGCGTGTGAGGAGATTGATATAGCAGCAGTTTCCACTTTATCGGATGAGTCACTTGTTGAGGAGCCTAGTAGCAGTGCCTCGATTGTTGATGTGTGCGTTGATGATAGCACACATGATGATTTTGATCATGAGGTGAGCATTGTGGATACAACTTCCTATCATAGTGCGGATTGTGGGTTAGAGAGCTTACATGGGGGCTAGAGTATTCAGAGACATCATGTGACCGGGCAGTTGAAGGTGAGTGATAGTCCAATTGCTACAACCTAAGAGCATTATGACATTGCCCGTCAGATGTTAGTTGTATTTGGTTGGGGTGCTCCTATATCAGATGAACACAGTGATAATGGTCTTTCCTTGATAGAGATCCATTCATTACGAGAGCTTGTCAGAATAATGAAACATAATTACTTAAAATTATTAGCTGACAGAGACTACCTTCTTGAGTAGGGTTGCACTTGTTATGATGCACTGAAGGGGAAGGAAGAGGAGGTTGATGAGCTCACTCATGGGCTTGAGGCAACTACAGAGGTATGGGAGAGCACCAAGCAAGCTCTTCAGGAGTCGCAGTCACAGTTGGATGAGGTTATCGTGGAGTTGAGCCGAGTGCAATCTTCACCAACTATAGATGAATTTAAAAAGTGACTTTAAGTGAGAATATGAAAAGACAGAGAGGGGAAATTGAAGAGTCACAGCCATTGTTTTAAAAGAAGGATTGAAGGCTCATTTGAGACATGCTTAGTTTATGATATGATATTTATCTCTTGTAGATATCAGGAAGCTTTCAGCTTTCGAATACAGCTGTGAGGACGGAAACCCTTTTTGGCTTAGAGGAGGATTGGACGTAGCCCCAGTTCGTCTCCGGTGCGGATTCATAGCAGAGTTCGCCATTGCACTTCCAAGTTCTTATCATTTGATATTCCTATTGCATATTGTAGTTCGGATTTGGATTGCGGAAATCCCATTATTTTTGTATTGCTGGTGTATTATGCAATAATATTTGCTGAGGGTTTTATTGGGATGTTTACTGGTTTATTGTTATCGAATCAATGATTTATTGCATGCATTTAAATGTTTAAATCTGTATGAGTTAAATTTGAGAATATTTGGAAAAATCCCGGTTGGGACATTTTAGTGGTATCAGAGCTGGTTTTCTTGCCAGCCTATGGAGTTTATTCAGAAACAAATTTCCAAAAAGGTTTATCAAAGTTTTTTTTTATCAGAGAAAAAATTTCATCCTGTGAGGTTTTTATGAATAACATAGAAGTGTAGTTTGATTGCCTGGAATCAGACTATAAATTTGCAATATAAGGTTATTTGCAGGAGATTTAAATACTGGGGAATTAAATCAAAGCCTATTATCAAATTGTAGATACAATTTGTGACGTGAGAAATATATTCCTTATTTGTGAAATATTAAAATGAAGTTAAAGGCCAGAGATTCATTTCCATAGTGGAACTAATATTTGCATTTCTAATGTTGGTAAATGAACATTGTCGTGGGAAACGATTAGCTCAGTGGACCCCGCTCGGTATAGTGGAAGATTAAATTTTGTGCTGTAGTGTTGTGCATCTGGAGTGGCTCGTATAATTAAAAACTTCTAAAGATTGAGAAAATATTTGTATCGGCACTACATATTAACTTTATCGGGTTTTGATTTGACCTTATAGCTGAGATTGGACAATATATTTCGAAAAAAACATTTCCCAGTCGTAATAAGGTTCGACTATATATCAAGGATTATATGTTTAAGCTAAATAATGGAGGCTGCGTGAATATCAAACGGCTGGCAATGGAGAGATATGACTATCTTTGAGAAACAGTTCCTTCATCTGCTATAGAAGCTAAAACTTTCTAAGACTAGTTTAACCGTTCTCTGGCATCCATTCGAAGAACCTATTTTCATATTCCCGTGAACTTGTGTTGCTCAATATTGTATTGTGCAGAAATATATTTGGAGCAAATATTGTTGTTTCTGAGACTATTGTGAAAGAAATATTGCCGTAACAAGAAGACTGGGATTTCATCAGAATTTCTGGTATTTTTTTTCCATGGCTTGAGTCAACTGTGTCCGTGACTTCTGAGGAAACAGAGTAAATCACCAAGTTTTGAATAACTCCCTAAGCGTTACAAATAATACCAGACTGTATTATTCTTCCAAGATTATGCCGCATTTGGAGTGCCAGGTCAGCAAAGGAAAACAGTGGCCATGATTCGATAAGTATCTTCCCACAACTGTAGCCAACAGGCAAGATGACAAGTGCTCTGACATTGGTCAGAGATATATTCTAAGTTATCCGAAAGAGGAGACTTAACAGGAGTATCTGCTAAGAAGCCGTGTCTATTAGTGCCCATTGACGGAAATAGATAGCGCAGAGCTCATAAGGAAATACATTTGTTGCTACAGGAACTCCTTGTGATTGAAGGACGTTGATTATTGACGACAAACTATGGAATCTTTTCTATATTCCAAATCTTGAATGAGACAAGTATTCTTCTTTTTCTCCTATCGACCCTCCTGGGCGTTGATAATCCATATTATTTCCAGATACAAGGAGACAATATTGTTGGACAATACTAGTAAGAGATGACCCTCATTGTATGCAAGTCATGGTTGTTTACAGGTAATAGAAGATTGCAGATTCATTTGTCATTAAATATGTTCATCGTTGGGGATTAAATTAAATCTGTATGCAAGCATTGAAGAGGCCACATATAGTCTGTACTTCTAGAAGAGGTTACGGTTGTTTAACAGCAGATTATTGGCGGTTATATTCAAGCATAGTATCAAATTGACAACAGTATACACAAATTAATTATCTGATTCCGGAACTATTCATTATTGGTAATCCAAGGAGATTTAAAATAGTTCTGAGGATAACAAACAGAAATTTATAATACCCAGCCACGATACCCATTTTCAAAAGCGTGCATTGAACGACTATCTGGAAGAACTTCTGGTGCACTGGGAATTGTCGCTAGCAATATTACCATCTGTCGAACTTCACAAAGGCATATGGCAGAATTGATGCAGATGGCCCTCGTTACCTGTTGAGTGATCATGCAGTATATCTTTGTTTGCTTGTGATCGCACTTGAAAAAAAGAAAGGGTAACTGGTCTCAAAGTTGAAGTTCTGGGGGGAAACGTCAGCCGCTTCAACGATTTCGTTTTTAGATAGTGGATATGTATATAAAACTCAGCTTATAAAACTCAATCTACAGTCTGATAAAAATGGTTCACATGTACCGATCTTGCAAGGTTTTGTAAGTCTTGGTCCCTTAGTAGACTTCTGGGTTGTTGACCTTTAGAGACAAAGGCAGGGGCAAGTAGTTACATGTTCTGGAGCATTCAAGGATGGCTCGCTTCACATAATTCGCAATGGCACTGGCATCAATGAGCAAGCATCCGCAGGGCTTCCAGGCATAAAAGGAATTTGGTAAAATTCTCGAGCATGGTAGTGAGTTATGGCTGGTACTGCTATCACCGTTTGGACTGCCTGACATAAAAGTAATTTTGGAAGGCATATCTTTTAGCTTGTAAGCATTCTCAGATTTTCAATTAATGCAGTTCAGCAACAGAATTTTTAATATTCTAGTGTTCAATGTCAGAGCATCTCTAGCTTCTGCTAAATCACTTATGTTTCAAGTGAATGGTAAATAGAAATTTCAAATGAAGTGTAGTCTCTTTATGCTCTGAGCAGTTTGCTCGATAATGTGAAAGCAATTATCAAAGAGAAGAGGAGGCAAATCTGTAACAGTTTCAGGGCATTGGCACAGAATTGTAATTCAGGGAGTTGTTATTTTGGCTGAGAGCATACAACATTAAAGTATATGTTTATTGATATATAGGAGCACTTCTTGTTGCGTATGAGGTTCGTTGTTTATTCAGAAGTTTCAGAACTGGATTGTTCTATTAAATTGGCAGAATATTGAATGATCTCCTCAAATAGCGTTTTGTCTTCATCTCTATGAATCTGTTTCAAACACTAATAAAAAACACCATTATCTATGTAAGTGTGAGGTGTTGTTAATGCAAACTGTTTGACATAATTCCTCCCTATTTGGGTAGATGAATGAAAGAATTTTGATACAAACGGGACAGTCTTAAACAGCTTGGACCAAGGTTACCACAGTTGGAATTGCTTCCTAACTAGAACAGCAGGATAGGTCTTGATGGAGGAGTTATTCAGCAACACACAAGCATGGAAAGACCTTAAACAAACGGAACAAACACTCAATCGGGAATTGCAGCATTTAAGTGACACACTTTCCAGGAAATTTGGAACCTCTAAGGTTTCATCTTCATCTACAGATGCAAGTAAGAGACTTCATGCCATGACAACAAATGATGCAATTATGACCAGCCACCAGAAGTATTGCACTCTTCCTAAGAAGATTTGTGACCATCTTCCCTTTGCACAATTTATGGGTGTTCCAGAAGAGGATGATGATGGTTTGGATTCTACAAACTCAAAGCAGCAGCTTAGTGAGAGTGAAGCCACTACTATTCATAAGGGCCACAAGGTTGAAAAGGATACAATCTCGGATCAACTACCCGAGAATTTGAAGGAGTCTCCATGCACTATGGCATCATGTCCTTTGGTTGATGACTAGAGGGTTGATAAAGCATCTTTTGAATCAGCTATTTGTGTAGCAACAGCTGAGGAAAGGCATGAGGATATTCACTCTTATGAAGGTAATACCTTGATCCAGCATAATGTTGATTGGATGAAACATAGTGGAAATACAGAACTCGAGTTGATTGATAACTTACTCTTTGAGATGAGTGTTGATTGGATATTTGAGAGTCCACTATTTGAGCTGGAGGAGGGACCACCTCTTGAAATTGATTAGGAGTCCCAACCCTTGATCTCAGAGAGTACTTTTCAGTTAGTTGCCAATTGTATCCAGGAGGTAGCTGCCTTGCCACATTCGACAGATAAACATAATGCTGATTGAAAATCAGCCCTTGATAGAAACATGGCTATCAGTATGGCCAAGAAGTTCATAAGGAGAGAAGATAGTGTTGATATGTATCCCTTGATTCGTTTTCCTCTTCACACAACTAGGACTCAACCACATTACCGTAACGATTCATCCAGTGCCTATGGTAACTCTACCATCACAGATGTTGAGCATGATGTTGACGTTTGGGTAGGGTCTTTTAAGTATGGGTTTGTTGAGCTTGGTGTGCCGATCGTGCTTGATGGTATGAATTTTTCACACAATGATGTGCATTGTACGACACTTGGTATAGAGAGACAGTTATGGAATCCCAGTGCCGATTCGGGATTTCCAGTAGAGTTGGTTAGTGCATCGCATGTTGGCCACACCGTATGGGATGCATTTTGTTTTCCATTCAGCCCACCTACGGAGAACTTTCTTTTCTAATTATTGCAGAGGTGTGGGCTGAGTGATTGGTTTGGTACGCTTCCCTGCTTTTAGGTGGAAGCCTTGTCCGACAGTCTGGGTAGCTCGCCTCTTCAGTATAGTTTCCAGTGCAGGTGACATATCAGAGGGGCAGTGTTATGGCAGTTGGACATTTCTCGTGATTCATTCAGTATGGGCATAAGGCGCCAGGATATTTCATCTAGCTGGGGAGATGGATGGCCCTTTTGCTTATGGGATCCAAGAGGGACGTACTTGCGGTTGGTTTTTATTCAGGGAGCCGATTGGTGTGAGGTTTGGTTTCCTCCTGCATCTAACCGTAGAGGTTCTGGCGATCTCAGTTGGAGTGAGGTTCTTAGTTTGGTTGAGGACTTTCTAACAGATGATGGCAACATAGGGCAGATTGGTACGACTGATCCTGCAGTAATTTGGGATCCTGGCATTAGACTGGCTGCTGTTTTGTTGCTGTGTGAATGGCTTCACAGGTCGGGGTATAATAGTTGTTTCAATTTCACACGACAGGTTGGTGGAGCAGTTTCCCTGAGGTTGGTTTGGGATCCAGGTATTATGATCGCAGCATGCAGATACTGATTGCTTTAGGGCAAGAAATCTCCGAGAAGGGATGATTTGTAATGTCCCCTTTTTGGGCACAATATCTCGTGCCTGATAGTTAGCCTTTTCATCACGGTATGGTGGGATAACCGAGGTTTGGCAGAGGATCAAAGGGGTGTTTGGCCTAGGTGTTTTCAGTTTCAGGCCAATCGGATCAGTTTCCACAAGGTTTCCAGGGTGCTTACTATTTATAGTAAGTAGGAAGAACTCAGTGTTCCTGGCATTTCAGTAGTGGACTCGGAGCGTCTCGCCGAGAGCTTTCCGGCAAGCTATCACACGTATCCATCCAAGTTCGTTTGGTCCTCCGTTTTAATGTCAGAAGATTCCTTACTTTATTTTATTATGTCACTTTATAACCAACGGTTATATTTATTTAAAAAGTGACTTTAAGTGAGAATATGAAAAGACAGAGAGGGGAAACTGAAGAGTCATAGCCATTATTTTAAAAGAAGGATTGAAGGCTCATTTGAGACATGCATAGTTTAGGATATGATATTTATCTCTTGGAGATATCAGGAAGCTTTCAACTTTCGAATACAGTCGTGAGGACGGAAACCCTTTTTGGCTTAGAGGAGGATTGGACGTAGCCCTAGTTCGTCTCCGGTGCGGATTCATAGCAGAGTTCGCCATTGCACTTCCAGATTCTTCTTATCATTTGATATTCCTGTTGCATATTGTAGTTCGGATTTGGATTGCGGAAATCCCATTACTTTTGTATTGCTGGTGTATTACGCAATAATATTTGCTGAGGGTTTTATTGGGATGTTTACTGGTTTATTGTTATCGAATCAATGATTTATTGCATGCATTTAAATGTTTAAATCTGTATGTGTTATATTTGAGGATATTTGGAAAAATCCCGGTTGGGAAAACTATACAGTGAGGAGTGTTCATCATTTTTCCTTTGATCCAAAGGTAGAGGACTTGATTATGCGTCGATGTGGATTGTCTCCGAAATCATACCATCCTTTATGGGATGCGTATATGCGAGCTTCAGTTGATGGAGTTAGTAGCTGCAAGTTGCTGAGACACTACTTGCAGAGTCAGTACGTCCATGGCAGTTTAGAGGAGGATGGATATCGTGGTTGTGATACAGACACCCTTGCTAGTTCTTATCTTTGTAGTACAACTGGATTTTATACCCATGGGGGACTCGTAGAGTATCGGGGGAGATTTGGTGTAGCAAGTGATTCCGGATATCCTTACTTCCTTACAGTGGATGGATGTGTGTTTCGTTTATACGGGCATCCAGGTGGTGGCAGGGTTAGTACTGCAAGTTGGATGGGTTCCATAGGTTTGCTTCACCACTTCTGGTATGGTGAAGTTGGGATCAGTGTTGAGTCGCAGAAGTCTAGGAGTATTCTTCTTGGCATACTTCTATTATGGATTTGGGATCCAGGTATATTTGGTTGGACACTCTTTAGTGTGTTGTTGGATCCTACGTGTGCATCGGGATTTCAGTCTGGGTTCACTGGAGAGTATTGCAGTGTGTACATGGTTTGGGTTATTGATAGTGTTACTTTTGATCCGCATGTACAAGGTCTTTTTCAGATGAACGGCTTAAGTGCGCAGAGTTTGGACAAATGGATTGTTGATCACCTCTGTGCAGTTGTGGTTATACTGGTGTTGCAGTTGTGTCTCAGTGTGGGACAGTTCTCGGTCTTCCTATGTCTTTTTTTAGTTCAGTGGAGTTTCTCTGCAGTGGAGATTGCTTGGGGACAAGCAATTTAAGGGAGGGCGAACTGTAATGTCCCCATTTTCATGAGCATCAGAGTTTGCGGGATTAGCCTATTATTTTGTCCCTTGTAGGCTAACGAGGTTGGTTAGAGAGTCCTTTGAGGGATGCATCTTCTTCAGTGGTTAGGATTTTGCAAGTTTGTCTTTCATTCGAGGTCTCTAGGACTCCGTATGTGGTAATTGCTATTTATAGTAAGTTTTGAGGGGGTTAGAGAGGGACCCCTGCTATTTTTAGAAATGGGGTATGGTCGTATGCGGCTTAATCACTTTAGTTCCCAGTTCAGACGGCATGCAGAGATGATGAGTAATAATGGAGATATTAATCTTTATTTGGTTAAAATAAATATTAATAGTTTTGAGCTTATATTGTAAAGTTATAATATAATTTTATATTATAACTTAAGTCACTTAAGTGAAGGGTCAATTTATCATAGATGGGGCTAACTGAACAATTAATTTTAAAAAAATTATTTGTGCACCAACTATAGAGTTTTAAGTGAAAAGAATTAAAAAGTGGAAACATGTTTTTTTATCCCATATTGGCCATGAAAGTGTGTGAGCTCCCACAAGAAAAGAATAAAAGAGACTTAATAGCTCATTTTGATTATGTTTTATGATTATTATTGAACTTTGGTTGATTTTTTCTCTTGCTTGGAGAACAAGGGTTTCTACTTGCAACCACCATTGGAGAACGGAAAATCTTCACTGTTGCAACGATTTGAGTTGGTGAAATATCCAGTGAATTTGGCATTCAAGAGAGCTTCATTCAGGAGTTTTATTTGTGCTTAAAAGTGAAGAATTTCATATAGGGTTTGAAGGATTGGAAGGTAAATCTACAGCAGACCTGGAGATTCATTCTTGACTGCCATTCTATATCAGATTTTTACTATTTAATAGCTGCTACAGTACCTTCCTCTTGGCACCTGGGGTTTATATCAAGCAATGGTTAAAGTTTGTCAAGTGCAGATTGCATACTTGTAGGAGAATATTTATGGGACTTTGATTGCCAGTTTGCAGTTGTAGACTTTGCTGTCATAACAGTTTTCAGACCTACAGTGGATTCCAGGTTTTATTCTTCATATATGCTGTCATTGTAAGTCTGAAGCATAAGTATGGAAATTCATATCAGCCATTAGGGCATCTATATGAGCTTATTTGTGATAAACAGTCACTAATTTCATCATTGCAATCAGAATTGTAATCAGTCATTTCATATCAGCAAATCATAGTTTTCAAACTTAAATAAAGTTGTGCATACCAACTGTTTGTCTTAATGACAAACTGTTGTAGGTTTTTACTTGCATCTCTTTCAGTTAAAGGAAGTTTGGAGTTAACGTGCTAAGTGTTTGTAATAATGTCCACTAAGTAGGAGGAGCATTACTAAGTCAATTCAGTCATATATATATTCATTAAAAGATTGCATCTAGCTGCAGCATTGCATTCCTTTTATTTTTGTCTTTAGATTACTTCTTTGAATCCTTTTCAATCATCAAAACAAACATAATACAGTTCAGCAGTTAGAGCCACCAAAGGGTTCTTACATCAGCATTCCACCATACCAGCAACACACTTCCACTGTACAAGTGAGCGCACTTCCACCATGCCAGTCAACACACTTCCACAATACCAATCAACACACTTCCGTCGTACCAATAGCACACTTCCCCTGTACTAGTAGCATACTTCTAGCGTAGTTCCACTGTACCAGTCAACACACTTCCACGGTACTAGTAGGACACTTCCACCGTACCAGTAAGACACTTCCACCGTACGAGTGAGCGCACTTCCATTATAATAATCAGCACACTTCCACCATACCAGTGAGTGCATTTCCATCGTACCAGTCAACACACTTGCATCGTACCAGTAGGACACTTCCACTGTACCATGCACCACACGTCGCACGCCGCACGACTGCAATTCAGCACCCTCCAGTACTCGACACCTACGACACTCAACCTTCTGCAATTGGCACCTGACGATTGAATATGATACTCGAACTATTCAAAAATATAAATGGCTATTATTATAATCCAAGGTAACACTAGATTGTAGTTCAAAGCATATGCAAGCCATAGAAATGAATTGCTATCAAATGGAGACTTATATTCTCAAATTATATCCAAATGCACAAATTTGTCTTCGCAAGAAGACTTCAGAAATTTGACAATGAAGTACACATTGAAATATCTGAAGCAATATTTCCAACGGCAGACTAGGTGGCTGCTAACCACCGAAACTGCAATTACAGACTAGGGAGGGTCTTGCACCTCAGAAACTGCAAACAAGGACTCAATTCCAACTGGAATCGTCAATACACAAGAAAAGATAACTCCACAATGCCTTCCTACAATGCCAACGCGGCCTTATAAAGGGCTCCAAGAAGCTTCCCGAAGGACTATATAATAACTGACATACTTTATTTATTTTATCACTTGGGCCCCTTTTATTTATTAATTAATTAAATAGATCCTCGTGATATTATTTATGTTTTGGAACCACGTAATTAATTAATTCACTCCATTAATTTGGGGACATTACATCATCTGAATGAACAAGCAAGTCGATACAAAACCATACCTTATGGATTGGTATATCCTTTAATCTGTTGTGTTATAAATAATCTGATAGTTAAAACATGAACCGAAACTCAAAATGCAATTCATAAATCCTTACTGTCATGAACATTCGGAGAACTCTGTTGGGTTATATCTGCATATATGTTTAATTAGCCAAACATCACAGAGCATTATACAATATGATTGAATCTATTTTAGACAATCGAGTTAGGGAAACTTGTTACTCTAACAATGAAACTTCCAAATAATTAGAGATTCAATCTAGCTGTCAAAGGCCTCAATTGTGTAACAACATTCAATGCTATTATGTCATACGTCAGCACAATGGTAAACATTAAAGAATTTGATATTATAGTACCAAAGGATTCCTAGGGTGAGTTAACCAAAGCTTGATAAATATATGATAGATTTTCACCTGTTGGGATACTGTACTATTTGATTGTATTAGGAAACATACTCAGTCAGTAATCCTAAACCAGCAGTGAATAATAGTAAAAGATGGGGAGGGGCACCATAGTGGGATATGAACTATGTATATTTTCCATATGCCAGTGAGACACCACTATTACCATATTGGACTGTAAGTCCAGATAAGGTCGGGGAAGTTCGAAGGAGTCTTAAGAACTCAAATATACAAGTATGGTGGTGATACTGACAGCACAAAGTACAATGCTTTGCAATTGTAAAACCTTGGCCAAAGTGGTGTTATGCAAAGGTATAGGGACCGTCACTTAAAAGAACCAGGAGTTCACATATAGTCACGGGAGGTCATTCTCATAGGCATGGATGTCTATAGGGTGTGACTAACTAAGATTGTCGTGGGTTCTAAACACCAAAGACTCGAATGGCAATGATAAAACCAGATCCGGTTTCTACACCTCTAGTGTAGGCTTGAGCCAATTCTGAAAAGAAGTTGTGCAAGAGACCGAAAGGTCAATGGATGGGAGGTCAAGCCTCTAATGATGCTCTCCCTCTCCATGAATGGCATCAAGATCAATATCAGAAAAGGTACAAAAATGAGACACTTCCTTCTTTTCAGGTTCCATGATTTTATGCATTTGGTTAGCTAAATCAATTATCTAGTTACTTTCCTTTCTGGATTAAACAGAATTTAAAATTATTAGTTATTTCAATGTCATGTGAAGGTAGTTATTTTAATATCAGATTTTCCTTTATGTTGAAGTTGGAATTCATCGTATTCATGTAAATAAGACGCAATTACTTTCTATTAAGTTAGTTAATTGAAAGTTTTTATTTCATGGGAATTATTTGGTATTTGTTTTAATTTGAATAGTTAGGTTTTAGCATGTTTCATCTCTAGTGAACTAAGAGAGATAAGATACAATGAGGTGCCCATAAAGTTGATGCCAAAGATTTTTTATAGAGATGAACTCTTTGCAACCAATCCATGTTCCCGAACCTGTCCATTATCAACCAGTCGATACAACCATGATCTTCAATGCTAATTGAAATGGATTTCTTGGACTCCTTGTCAACAATATGACACTTATGTGCACTGAAAATGACATCCAACTTGGGACAGTGGCACACAATCCAACTCCCTGAGAGAAAATTGAGCTCCATGTTCGGAACAAAGCATGCATTAACAAAAATGATATTTCTCCCTTTGAACATTGCCTTTGCTAACAACTGTACACCCCCACCAAATATTACTGAATCAGAGCAAGCCTTATACTCTGTGAACCAACCTCTCCTCTTTGTAAAATCCTGTGTTGGTCCCGGTTGCTCTTGAACCAATATACCATGTAGATGACTTGTTGGACGTTTGGCCATGAATGCATAGAAGGTTAACTCCTTCCTTGAATGCTCTATGACATAAGTTTTATGTTGAGAGCCTCCCTACTTGAATTTTTGATCATCCAACCTCTTTTTACTGAACTTTTTTTCATATGACCAAATTTGACATAATAATGACATGTGATAGATTTTGGATTCTCTGACGAATCATGAAGTTTGCCTTGTCCTTTCTGCTAAGTGTACTTGTCTTTGCCTTTGACCTTTGCAAGAAAATCCTGTTCTACATTGAATGACTATTGCTAACAAACTACCCCCCTCTATCTTGTTGCACAAATCAACGAACTTCAAGTCAACATTAGTAGATGTGATGTTTAGAGTCTCTATGAAATGCTCATAGGACCATGGTAAGCTTTCCAATGTGATGACAACGATATCTTCTTTTTCCGTCTTGCGACCAATGGCCTCAAGTTGATCACGAATGTCTTTGATTTTCATCAAATAATCTTGCAGAGACATTTTCTCATCCGTCATGATTAAGAACAACATATTTTTGAGAAAGAAGGCTTTGTCTTTATCTGAATGTTCGTGCTGAGATTTCAAATGAGTCCAAATCTCTATCGATGTCTTGTCCAAGGGAAATTCTATAAGTATCTCGTCTGTGACAAATAACTTGAAGAGCATAATGGCTTCATGATTATGTCCATTGAACTTGTCCTAGTCTTTACCTGCAACTAATGGGAGAGTTGATTTACCAAGTACAATCTGATCAAGACACCATGTAATGTACTGATGGCGTACGACACCCAGACGGGACTCCTTCACCAACAACCCCACACGTGTGGTGATGTATTGCACGTGTACCAAGTTACCCATCACCTCTATGTGGTTCTCCTGTCACCTCCGTGCGGTTCACCCATCACCTCCATGTGGTCTCCTGTCACCTTCGTGCGGTTCACCCATCACCTCTATGCAGCTCACCCATCACCTCCATGCGGTTCTCCTATCACCTCTGTGCGGTTCACCTATCACCTCTGTGCGTGTCTCCCATCACCTCTGTATGGCTCACCCGTCACCTCTGTGCGACTCTCTTGTCACCTTTGTACGGTACTATCTTCAGCCCCCTCACCGTACGACACAACCAACACCGTACACACTCGTATGTGACAGACTTCGCAATGCAGTGGTTTGATCTCCGTTAGAGTAGCAGCACAAAATAGTATAGCCAATAATATTATGTGGAGCAATCAATTACTACAGGAATAAATGAGTTGTCGCCACTAGAGTAATTGTATTCAAATAATATCTTTGATTTCATCAATCTAACAATGAAGTACAAAGTGAAATATCAAAAATGATATCTCCAATGGCAGACTAGGGCGGCTGTTAACCACGGAAATTGCGATTACAGAATGTTAATGTTTTGTAGCTTCGGTCTGATTATTCTAAACGATGAAATCAAATGCTCCATTAGCATATCGTTTGATATCTATCCTTCTCTAGATAACATATAATCATACATACAATATTATATAATGATTATATCATAATATAAAGTTATATGATGTGATCTTACTATTTACAGAATTCACTGAGATTCATTGTCAGACTTGTAATAGTTATTATTACCGATAACTATGATAGTTATTATTGATAACTATCTTCGTTATCGTTAATGATAACTAATATCATTCAAAGTAATAATTAAATTATTCATAGTTGATATTGTATTAACTTTATATATGGATTGATAAAGTCGATAAAAATATCGACTTAATATAAGTTGATGATATTAAGTCAATTATGGTATCAACAAAATTCATATTACAAATCAATGATATTACAAGCCGATTATGGTATCAACTGAACTTACGAGTCATGGACTAAAAGTCGATTATGGTATCGACTATCATCTAAACTATAATCATCGATTATGGTATCGACTGTCATATAAACAATGATCACCGATTGTATTCTGTTAAGTCGACAATGTGTTAAGACATATATCATTAATAATTAATGTCTCACGAAGAGACATAACTCTTCATGAGACTTCTAGTCTCACGAAGAGGTATGTCTCCTCGTGAGATAATGAAAGATATGTACATGGCATCCACTTCATTTTTGGAATCAAATTTTTGGGGAAAATCAACATACAGTCTACTTTACATATCGGTGGAGTTTATATTAAACAGTAATATAATCATATTGATATTGATATCAATATTGAAAAGTGAGATTCCATATTAGATATCAATTGTAGATCAATATTGATATAAAAGAATTCAATGATATTCTTGTGAGAACAAAATTGCTTATAATATCGAACTGTATACAGAAAACATTAAGTGCGAATAGCAAGTATCAGCAGCGATCAATATTGATAAGATGATCACATTCATACTATCATAGATACAGCAATATAAGGAGATCAGTACAGCAAGTTGATTAATCTTGCAAGGAGACAAGAAGATTGTTAACATAAGTAAACCAATATTATAAAGAAGATCGATATTGTTAGATCGATATTCATAAGGTTGATACTAGCAAATTGATATAAGTTACCAAAGCATATTCAAGTTGATATTAATCATATTGAGTAAGATTATATCAGACATTGCTACTTATCAATATCATATGATATCAACCCATATATTGATTTATAGGAAATCAATAATGAGATTAAACCACTCAGATTTATCAACATTGAAGAATCATACATAGATCTGAGATTAAAATTAAAATAATACTACAATCTGATCAAAACTTTAACACAGAATAGGGACGATCTTGCACCTCTGAAACTGCAACAGTGTCAAACTCCAACTAGAATTTGCAAATACAAAGAAAACATAAGTTTCACCCTGCTTACAACTATGCCAAACTTGGTCTTATAAATGGGCTCCAAGAAGTTTCCCAAAGGGTTACAAATAGGCTGACACAACCAAATAACTTATCACTAACTAATTTAAAAAAAAGGGCCCGAAAGATATTATTAAAGTCGGGGCTCTACAAACAATTATTTAATCATTTTGGGGACATTACAGTCCTCCCCGCCCAGAGATTGCTTGCCCTCAAGCAATCGCAAATTCGATCTTGGGAATCCTGCTAGGGGTGGATCATGAATCTCCCCTAGGATCATCTTCTTCAGTTTTGAGTCAGTTACTGTTGTGAGGTTTTCGCACCATCACCCCATTGCAAATGGGGACACCCCTCCTTCGCTTCAGTGGTAGGAGTGGTAGTCTTTGGCAGTAGCTTTTTTGAAGCCTCTAAGTGAGAGATTTGAAACTTGAGGATTTGAGGTTTGTCTTGCCTTCAATCAGTGTTTTTCAACACCATTGGTGGATTTCGATCATTTTGATGAGATTGAGAAATTTTGTTGTCTTCCACCCTTAGTGGCCTCTTCCTTGGCTTGAGCTTGGTACTTTGATGACCATCTGGATTTTGAATGATGATAGATCGACTTCAATTCTGGTTTTTTCAAAATTGGAGATAATTAGTGATTTTCATATTTTTGAACGTAAATGATAATGATTTGCAGGATTGAAATTTTGGCTAACTCTGGTAATTTTTTGAGAATGACGATTTGCAAATCCCTGATTAAAGATTTGGATTATTCGATTGATCTTGTGATGATGGCTAAATTTTGGAAATTTTTGAGCTTAAGTGTGAAAATCGGATCCAAATTCATGAGAAAGGTGATGATCACACAACACACTCTGGTGTTCTCCCAGTAGTTTTGTTCAGTTTCTTTCTTGGGTATTTCTTTGTGGGGTTCCCTTGAATTGGAGATTGGATTCCTAATAGCTTTATCCTGCAAAAAGGATTTGTCCTAAATTAGGATTGGGTCATGGTTGTGTTTTCAGTATCTGAGTCTTTCGATTACAACATTTTACTCACTTAATTGCTCCGAGTTCTTTGGTAGTTTCAAAGTGAAGTTGGATTTAGTGAAAATCATACACCTGCTCCAGCGCCACTATGGTCTTCCAAACCCTCTGCGAGCTTCATTGCCTGCAAGCCAAACAAGAGATGAAAAGTAAAAAGAAAGAAATATCAAAGGAGAAAATGCAAATTTGAAAATCAAAAGAGGAAAATGAGAAAAGAAAAGCAAAATTGGCTCAAGGTGTGCAGGCATCTCTACCAATGATATGAAAGAAAATACTAAAGGTAGAACTGTGCTTGTGGAGGGCCACAGCGATAACCTCGTCGGGGCTATGGACGCATGGCTGGCAGCGAGGCTCTATCTAGGATGCTTTTGGGGTAAGGATATTAAAATAGCTAAGTTCAATGGATCTAAGAGGCTTCCTAGGTTCTTGTTGAGCAGGGAATGAATACACTTGCACACACGTTGGTAATCGAGGATGAAGGCTCTTAGCTCAATTCATGGTTTCTTCCATTTTGAGTGCATCTCCTAGTTGTTGGATAGGTGAAAGTGGAATCGATCAAAGATTCTTGGTTCCAAACGAGTTTCATCCTTGAAATGTTCAGGAACATTCTTTGGGTTGATGCTAGATGTTGTGAGGTTTTCACACCATCGCCCTGTTGCAAATGGGGACCCCCCTCTTTTGCTTTAGCGGTAGGAGTGGTAGTCTTTGGCAGTAGCTTTTTTTGAAGCCTCTAAGTGAGAGATTTGAAACTTGAGGATTAGAGGTTTGTCTTGCCTTCAATCGGTGTTTTTCAACACCATATGTGGATTTGGATCATTTGATGAGATTGAGAAATTTTGTTGTCTTCCGCCCTTAGTGGCCTCTTCCTTGGCTTGAGGTTGGTATTTCGATGGTGAACTGGATTTTGAATGATGATACATCGACTTCAATTTTGGTTTTTTCAAAAATGGAGATAATTGGTGATTTTCATATTTTGAACGTAAACGATAATGATTTGCAGGTTCGAAATTTTGGCGAAGTCTAGTAATTTTTTGAAAATGACGATTTGCAAATCCAAATTAAAGATTTGGATTATTGGATTGATCTTGTGATGATGGCTAAATTCTGGAAATTTGCAAGCTTAAGTGTGAAAATCAGATTTTCTAAATTGGAGAATTTTGGTCTCCCAGCTTTGGTAATTTCGGCTAGCAGGCTCTTGTAAGTTTTAATTTTCGGCAAGCCCACCCATGCAAATTTCCAATTTCTGGTGTGGCAGTTCATACAAGTTGTAATTCCCGGTATGGTGGTTATGTCGTTTTTTCGACATGATAGTTATGACATGATTTGGGGAATTGAAATTTTGACTTGCAAGATTGGAATCAAAATTTGAGCTTTGAATTTGAAATTGATCTTGGATTGGGTGTTTGGAAATTAATTTTGGAAAATTTGCCTTAGTCTTGAATTTCTGGCGTAGTGGTTCATGCAAGATTTAATTTCTAATGAGCTGGTCCTTACAAGTTTTTATTTTCAACGAGCTCACCCTTACACATTTTCGACATCATGACCACCTCACCTCTAATTTTGGGCGGCCAACTTGGTGCAAAATTTTGATTTGGAAATGGTGATTGTGTTAAATTTTTGTTGGCTAAAAATTTTGCAAGTAACTAAGACTATAACTTGGCAAAATTGTAAATTTAGACAGCAGTGTGAAATTTCTTTCTCCTCTCAGCAATAGGGGAGGCTCCCTTCTTATCGTAGGTGGCTTCAACGGAAACTAAATTGGAATACAAACAATTCCTATTGCTATGGTAATACCGCTAGCTTAAGGGTTGACATAAGAACAACACTTAATACAACAGTTCATTTATAATAAATTGAATCAAATACAAGAACACAAAGTCTCCTATACTTACTTCGAAAAATGATTATGAAACAGAATAGCCAAGAAAGCACAAAATCTTCCACTAAATATCCTCTTCCCCAACAAAAACACTTATCACCGAAGCCCAAAGTCTTTAGCTTTAAGTTATTGTAGCCACTTCTATCTATAACAATTTTTCCTCCTGCAGCACAAAGTCTTCAAAAGTTCAAATTTGCTCTAAATGCAATAGGCAACTCAAAGTCTGCACAATTGAATTCAAATCCCTCTTGAGAAAAACTCCAGAACTCACAATCAATATCCAAAAAAGTCGTCATATAACACCTTGAATCAACACAAAGTTTGAAAGCAAGTTGCCCCTTTTATTGAAAGCAATCTGATTTACATCCAAGCACAAAGTCTCAGAGTGCATATACAAACTGACAGAATTTTCTAGCATTGTGATGCAGGACCATCCAACTTCCAAGTCATTAAGCTTTTGGAGGGAAAATACCTGAAAGAGGGGTCTTGACATTTGATGATTAATTATGATTTCTTTATATGTAAATAATTGTATTTCCTAAGTTTTGAAATAATTTCTAGAGAGGATGAGTCATAGGTCTAGACGGATAGAGTTTGTTGTAATGAATCTGCCTTATTAGACTTGTGAGATTCTAGGCATGATTCATAGTAAGATGTTAGGATTAGTTAGAGAGATTTTAGGAGCTGAAACAAATATGTTTTGCTTCTAAAATTATATTTAGTCATTGTAATCCTACGGATAGTAGGAGAGGCATAGGAAAGCTGAGTACCAGTATGTAGAGAGGTCAAGACAGAATATTATGTATCAGGCCAAATATTGTGAATCATTAAGAAGTGTTTTGGAAATGTGTCATGTATCTGATTATGCTTTACTCTGTGCTCGGGCTCTTCATCACATTGCCAAAAGATGAAAATTACAATAAGCTCCCTCCTATTTATAGGAAAAAGAGGAGAAAGAAAGGTGGAGAGGAAAAGGGAAATCCTTAACCACCATCACTTATTCAATACTTATCCTTAACTAACTTTGACTTATTCAATGCTACAAGGCTTAAAGCACTTGCAACATAATTACATGGAACAGCTTTGCACGTGATACTATCACATGCAATTACATCTTGCTTTTACATTACATGTAATCTGTCACATACAAATTACAAATACATAATAAAAAACTTCTAAGTGTCTGACAAGACACAACATCTATTACATCATCCTTTATTGGTCCTCATGTTGCTACGGGATGCCAAATGACTGATGTGTTCTGGTTTGGTGAAAGCATCTCGAACTGAAATATGAATCTGCATCCTTGATTGTTCTACATCATAGTGGAGATTGCTGGAAAAGCATCTTTTCATTATCATTTCAATCTTGAAAGCATTCTATGCCAATCATCATTGCATCTCCAATCCCTTTCTTTGTATGACCGCATTTGGAAGAGTATGCATGTGGGATATAAGTAGAAGGCCTTTGAGCAACAAAGGGTAATGGATTTTGGGCAAAATCAGCTCTTTAAATGAGAGAAAAACTCAAAAACAGGGTTTTCTAGAGGCAATGCCTGTATGCGGACAGCAAGATTTGAGTTGATAAAATGAGTATGGGAGATTAAATATATACATGAATAAGTATGTGTCATACAAGATGGTGTTCTTGGAAACATTTGCAACTTATGGAAAGCTATAAAAAGCATGAAGGTGGGCTTTTTAATTCACTTTGCATATTGGAAAACTTAGTTCTTTTGCTCATAAGTGGGATGTTTATGTCCCATTACAAGTCATTCTTTTAAGGCACATGAGCGTGGAGGTGGGATTTTTGGTTCACTTTGCATATTGGGAATGACTTGGCTCTTTCTCCTTTCTTTTTTTGAAATATCTCATATCAAGAACGGGATTTTTAGTCCTGACTGCATATGCAAGATATAAGAATTCTTTGCATATGCATCTTAAAGAAATGAAGACAAAAGAGAGAAGATACAGATTAAAACAAAAAGAACATGTAAATCTGAAAGTGAAATGGAAGATTTACATTTAAAACAAAACAAAAGCATATACATGAAAGCGATGAACAAGAACAAGAGAAAGAAAAACTTGCAAAGACTTGGAGCAAAATCTGAACCAAATCCAAAAGGAATTCGGATTTAGACAAAGATTGAACAAAATGGAGTTAAATAGGTAATAAAACTTGACCCAATCTCCATGAAATCAATGCAAATTGGAGTCTTGATGGATTGGATGACAAATGTGCAACATTGAGAGATAATATGCACAAGAACAGCAACCGATTTTGAAAAATTCAAATCTGTAGATGTTGGAGGAGGTGCAAATATGTAAATACAATTTGTTGAGTGCCAAACACAAGATGAAAGTGATATTAGATGCTATGGACGAACTTCTAGAGGAAAAACACAGCTTGCTATGGAGTAAATACTTGTTGTTGATGATGTTTTTCACACTTTGGATGCCCTAGACAGGGTTTGTACTCCAAAACGTAGTTAGATGTGGCTTCAACACATGTTTTAATGATATGCATTTCCACATAAAAATGCCGTCATTGCTCTTTTCAAGGAAGACGCAGTAATGGGTGAGTAAAACAGGTCTCTCACACCATATCTCTTAGCATTTCAATATGCAAATCCTTCAAAACACTACGCCCATGGTTTCCCTTAGAAAACGCAACTTGTATGACATGCCCTAATGTCAATCACGGGTTTTTTCCATATGTTAGCATATGTATTTCAACCTCCATATGCATTTCCTTTAAAATTCGATGCCATACACATGAAATAAAAACCGTGTACTCTTTAGAGGTAAGACGCGATTTATAATACATATAGCATATACTCTTTTTTTTAAAGAAACATGCAAAGATTGATAAAATCACCACCATGAGTCTTTAAGTTACGCTTTTTACTTCGCATGCTCTTAATAAGAGGTCACGGGCTTTAAAATGCGAACTTGAAGAAAAATCGCCACCATGAGTTAAGTCATAAAGAGTTTTAAATGACTCAAAGCACTTTTAAAAACAACATACATGCATATGTAATCGTTTCTAAAAAGCCCACCCTTTATCTTAATTTGCATTAATAAAGAGACTTTAAATGTAATCTGCATTTGTGATGATATGCAAATTAAAACAAAAAGCCCACTTAATCATAATCTTTTATATGCAACCTTATATTTTAAATAATATGCAGACAGGTATAAAAAGTCCACCATCCTTTAAAAACTATAGGTAAAACTTCTCAGAATGCTGTGAAATTTTAAAGTGGGATTTTATATCCAATTTACATATAAATAAGATCATTACTTCATACAATTAGCAATAAAAAGTCCACTTTTAAGGATTTTTAAACAAGACGTGCAATCTGTGAGAAAAACCCCACTTGCAGGATGCTAAAAACCTTTATAACCTGAGCTAGACAACTTCGATTAACGCCTAAGACAGCTCAAAACGAGGCGAATTTCAAGGGCTATAAACCTAAGGCAAAAACAAGACCAAAAACCCAACAAACAATCAAGGAAAACCAAACAAAGACTCGCCTTGAAGAATTTAACCCACAATTTTCCGTAGGGTTGCCCCAATTTTGCAAATACAAAATTGAGGACAACAACTGGCTCTGATTGGGGAACGTAGCTCGTTTGTTCTTAGAAATAATGAGGAATGTAGAATCAAGAATCTCCAAGTGCCTTAGTATCCATTGGGCTACAAAGTCAAGCATCAAAACCACAAAACAAAAAGGATGATGTGATTGACGCAAAGCACCTAATTAAAAACAAAACAAACTTGTGCAAGCGCACTTCTTGAAAACAAAGAAAACGTACCTAATTAAAACTAGCCGACAATGCAACTTTTTAGATGAAACCACTTACCGGCTCAGCAAAATAGCTACCTTTTTTTAGTAGCTTGCAGTACCTTGCATATTCGCAGGCAACTTTGTAACCATGAACCACGAACAACTGGAACAATGATGTCAATGTTTGATGCAACACCTCTTGGAAGAAATGAACAAATTCACCTTCTTGAGATGAATCATATGTATTGCTGCTCCAAGATAAGTCCAAGAATTCAGACTTTTTCTGTTGAACTGCAAATGCATGTTTAGCCTCTTCCTCAATTGTATCTTCACACTCAGGTACAAGTGGAATATTTGCCTTCCCGTTGGCCTCCAACCAAACTAGATGCCTTATGAGGCATCCCCTTGATCGAACAAATTCTGAACTCTTCTTGTTGGATGCAACTTGAGTAACTAGTTCATCAACCATCATCACGTCAAGCTAATCAAAATGGGTTACCTCGTTGCTTGCTTCTACATCATGTTGGTTACAAATTTCAGACATTATAGAATTCTCTTGAATCCTTGAACAAAATTCCTCTATGATGTTCACGATAAGATCTTCATCAAGTTCTGGAGTAACTATTTCATGCAACACTCGTTCAAGTCCATGACTTGGAAATGATGATGCATTATTTTCAACTTGACTAAGACTTGCTTGCATGTCCATATTTTCATGTCTAATGATGTGATTGTCTTCATTCACTTGAACATCAGATGGAAAATTTTCATCTTTCTGTTTTTCATCAATGGCTTTCTAAGAGTGCGTGAACTAGAAATAAGAGTTGCCAGCTATGTCTTCTTCCTTTTCTTGGAAGAATATAGCAAGATCATTGTCCTCGGATTCAAGATGCTTTGTTGTTGCCTTCGCTGATGGTGCCTCAATAGCAAGCTTCTTTGGTGATGAAACCAGCTTTTGTTAGTTCCCAACAACTGAACTATGAGCAACATTTAGAAGAGGCTTTCTTGGTACATCCTTGTGAGGAATGAAGAACGTACCTTGAGCTATTTTCCTTTTGAGGGCAAGCAACTCATTTGCCAACCTCTACACCGTAGGATCCGTCGTTTTGATGGAAGAAAATGAATCCGAAGAAAAAGAACTTTCTTCAAACCCACTTGCTTCCCAGCAAGAATAAGATCATCTTCAATTCCAATGGCCAATGTCTGTGCAGCTGCAAAAGTAGTGGTAGTTGCTCTTCTCAATAGAAAACTGTGTTGTGTTCGACCTTCCTGTGATAGAATTGTCATTATGTGCATTGTGTAATTGAAACAGCGATTGCAGAATAGGGAGGATCTTGCACCTCCGAAACTGCAACAGTGCCAAACTCCAACTGAAATTCGCAAATACAAAAAAAAATAAGATTCACCCTGCCTACAACTATGCCGAACTCAGCCTTATAAATGGGCTCTAGGGAGTTTCCCGAAGGGTTACAAACGAGCCGACACGACCAAATAACTTATAACTACCTAATTAAAAAAAGGACCCGAAGGATATTATTAAATTCAGGGCCATACAAACAATTATTTAATTGAGTTATTTAATTATTTTGAGGACACTACACACCTATACTCAAAGATTGTGAGCATCCATTGTTTTCAGGTGTTGTAATTTTTCCATTAAACTTCTAACTGCCTTCCAACATGATGTTGGCTAACAAAGCCATCCCTCCTGTTATCTGAAATCACAAGAAATGAAGAAAATTGCAGCCGAGACTGAAAAATTCACCAAAATTTTGAAACACCCAAACCCGGGATTTTATCCAAAAACCATCAGAAAAACTTGCAGCAAAACAGCCCAATGATTTTCTGGGAAAATCATCAAATCCTAGGCCGAGCAGCTGCAAAAAAACTAAAAAACCTTAGGTCGAGCAAAAAAGTGGCACAAAAATCCTTTGTGTGCAACAATCAATAAGTTTGCAAAATTAAATTATATATTTTATGGCTCACACTTTTTAAATACAAGTCATAACCCACATGAATTTTATCTTTCTATACGATCTACAACAGCATAAATGTACAATCAATCAATCTCAAAAAACCTTTGGTGGAAGCAAACTGCCAGCCTTTTCACATCCCATGGTATCCACTGGAGCACCCTGAGAAGCTCTCATTTTACGAATACCATCAAGCACCTCCTTCCAGTTCTGTGGAATCCCTGCGAATATCCAAAACAATCAAAATCCCATTGGTCTTACAATTTGAAAAACAACCGGACTTAAAATATAGTTACAAAGAAACATATAATACTTTTGTATCACGTTATATTTTTATAATTGTTAAAATCAGACAATAACTTTCAAACTAAAATTAAAAAACTTTAAAAAGCAAATATAGAACTTGTTATTGTTCAATTCTATGACAGAATCTTCAAACTCCCTCAAACATTTCATTCAGAATACTTAAATCTCATACAGTACATTTTACATAAAAGAGCATGCCTTTGAATTCGAAATCATATAAAAGTTTTTTCCATCTATCAAAGATATGATATGTACTATGATTACAGTTGAGCTACTTGCAAATTCTTATGCCATCTCAATTAGTATCTTAAATTTTTCCCTTCTATCACAATTTTTATCATTCAGCATGTTCAGAAGAATGTCACTTCTGAATATCTGTAGTATATCATTTGTTACGAAGTCCTGTCAATTAACCTTTCCAAAGGGGCTCCTAACGCTCTTATTCCAATTTCATTCCCATCAACTATTGGAGGGCGGTGCTTATTTGTTTCCTAGGACACTTCTTTATGATGGCTGAATTCCACTAATTAAGGTGGCCTATGTTTCCTCCTTTATCTGATAAGACTAGTACTTTCGTAATAATATAAACAACAATGCATACCAGATAGAGAAATAGAAGTATATTTTCATTCATGTGAAGCTCTTACATAAGCAAGGATCAAACTACTCTCCCTAACTACACAAAGTCTGTTTAAAGAATCTGACAATTGCCAAGCAAAACACAACCATAGACAAGTATTAATAACTGCCTCCTAGCAACTATGCACAGGCCAACAAGCACATAATACATAGTTACAACTATATTAAAAAAAATATTGCAAAGGTATTTTATGCTAACTACATCATCCCCCCTGCCCCCAAATGAAAGAAGACTAGAGATGGTCAGCCAAGGATTACAGTTCATTTGACTATTCCATACTACCTTCCTTCACGATAAATAATATATTTAAAGGGCTTGATGGTTGCCAGGAGGAACACAACTGTCAACCAACCCACACATATAACTACCTGAGAGTGAAACACCCTAATACGGATAATTAATACATTGTCGGATAACCAATATTATCAAACATAACAATAGGAATTATATGCTAACTACATCATCCCCCCAAAAAGAAAAAGTTGTCTTCCAGACGACGAGTATACATCAAGTATTCCCCCATTTGATTTTTGACGTACACTACAACTTTGAGTTCAAGTCAATGTCTACACTATTGCCATTAGTGCCCAGAGCGCGCTCTCGTCTAACAGGTGAAAGATCCCAAGAGGATCCTTTGGCTGAACTTCTGTAAATTTTAATTAAAATAATAGATTTTCCTGTGCTTTCTTTGTGGTCTTAGAGAATTAGACAGAAGTTGCGGAAGCATTGTTTCTTTTTTCTTTGTATTTTCTAGATATAAATAAAACAATATATAACAACAGCAACAAATAAGTAGGCTGAAAACAGTATGCAATAGTATAATATCCACCCAACCAGAATAGCTACAAATCGTACAAGGCAAGATATGCATCCAGTATGCCTGCAAGCGTGTTTACAAATAAGGAATGATGACGCCAGCTGGAGGAATGAACCAGCCACACACCAAGGGCAGAGTTGGCTGATGTAAGCCAACTAGCAAATCACGTGCCAGCTGAAACGCAACTGTACAGCTGCTGTAGTCACGCCAAGGCAGCCTGAAGACCCCAACGTGCCAAACAAGACCCCCAACGTGCACTGCACAAGCACACCCAATGTCGAAACTTAACACTCTCTGTCAACTCTGAAATAATACTGTAGAATGTTGCTGAAAGTTAGCAAGACTCTAGGGTTTGCGTCCCAATTCTCTAGAATTGCTCCTCAGAGCAAAATCGCAAATACCAAGAATGAAGATATAAAAGATAATCAAAGAATGAGCCAACATGTCCTTTTATCTCCCTCTCAAAGCCAATCAAACCCTCAAGGGAAAATATGCTTTTCCCTTTATTATAAAATGGCATCTTTTAATTAAAAGGATTTTATATATAGGAAAAACACCCCTTTCTTCAAATAACATAACTCGATGTGCCAGAAGGTCTCCGGATGATGAATTAAGTTATATTAATTCAAGACCTTTCCAACGAGCTATAACACATAGGTCTGCCTAACCAGATGAAGCCAAAAACCCCTTATTACTCCAATTAGCTATATAAATAGCTTTATTTATAATATTAAAAACGCTAACTTAGGAAAATATTTAAATATATTAAAATATATCCCAAATAGCCATAGAACACCCGAAACACCCCAAAATCCTGAGACTAAATATGTCACCTACCTATGACTGATGCTAGACAACCTGGGATAACTGGCAGTCTCATCCCTAAAATCTAGGGATGCTCCTAGAAACTAGGAAACACACCCAAATCTCCTGAAACTGAAACCAAGGGATGACCTTATAGAACCTCAAATCTGGAAGCTAACACCACCTCCTAAAAAGTAGGAACTACCTCCTAAAATCAAGGAACTGCACTGCAACACTATATTTACCACCATGTCACCTATCTGTGACTGATGCTGAACGAGATGGGTCAATTGGCAGTCCCATCCCTAAAATCTAGGGATGCTCCTAGAAACTAGGGAACACACCCTGTCATCCTGAAACTAAAACCATGGAATGGTCCAATGGGACCTCACATCTGGAAACTGCCACATCCTCCTAAAAAGTAGGGATACCCCTAAAATCTAGGAACTGCTCCAAACTGCCTCCAAACTACTTGTAAAGCCAAAATCCGGTCAATGTATGCACTGAATGAGTCCCTATCCATCTCCGCTAGCCTACGATACTCCAATGATAGGCCAACTCCTCCGTCTCTGATGTCCACTCTAAAAAGGGGACATGACAATCATCCCTTCCCGGAGATTGTTTGTCCTCAAGCAATCACCAGAACAAGAAACATCACAATCCACCTGGATCCCACGGCAAACTGTAAGCCATGCCCCTCGCGCAAAGTGCAAGCTCCCGTAGCATCCCTCGAAAAACAAACGGGATGACTCTAAAAAAAATCCATAACAACCACTCACCCACACTTTAGTACTGAATCTGTTTCTGCTCTGACCCCAAGAGAAATAGATCTCGGGACCATCAAAAACCAAGATGTAAGGGTGACTCAGATCACATACACCCTGAACTCCCCCTGCACACCCAACTGACCTGTACTGAGTGTGTAGACCATCTGCACAACAGTGATGAATACCCCTGAACAAAGCTGCACCAGGACCCGGATATCCACACACTATATAATCTTTGGAGTCACCATAACTCTGCAAGTCACCTACTATTGACTTGCAGCCAAAACTCCCATCAACTGCTGATGGCAAGAACCCATCCCATAACGAATGATAAGGACTAGGAGCCAACCCACGTCTATGTGCCATCAACTCATCAACATGTGGGTCAAAGAAAAAATAATGAGCACTCCTCACTGTGTAACGGCCATAAACTGCTCCGATCTCTGTCAGAGGCTCATCGTCCACCAGTCGCGAACCCAAAGATGGCTCCAATCTCGAACTCTTCACAACTGGTTGGACAAGGTCCTGGGTGACCCTCTTAACAAACCCAACCTCAAAATCTTCGCGAGGGAACATCGTAGTCAAGGTACCTACAATCTCTCTCACCAAACGCCAAATCGTACCACTACCCTGGATGAGAACACCCTCAGAAGCTTGGTAAGACCCCTCCCGAAATTTTGAACTCTCAAGAAGGTGATCCAAGAATGACTCTGTGCAGTAGAATTTATAGGTGGTAGCATCCATTTGCTCCCCTCGGACCCATAATTGGTCATCATGTAACTATGACATAGCCAACTGCCTATCATCACCAGCTATGCGATCACTAACAACCAACTCAGGTGATACCATGTCTCCCTACTGAGCAAACAAAGTAGTGTCATGAATAGAAACACTGAACACTGACGGGTCCTCTACACTACCCACAACGTCCTGTACTATATCACCTGATGCAATGCTACCAATTGGAGTATCCATCCCAACCAAAATATCCACCCCAAAGTCAAGCACACCGCAAACCTCTACTGCAGTGCCTAACTCAACTACACAAGTATCTGATGGAAGTGAACCTGTACCTCCAACACTAGAATCAAGGGTGGATGTATCCCCAACTCCATCACATCCAACAACCCCAACTATAGACATCATCAAATCACCAGACACCACAATATGTAACTGCATTGGATCTGGTGCTGGTGTAGACTAAAGTTGTTCCAATTCCCCAGTCACCTCTGCTAACTGAACTTGTGACTCCTGGAGAGTCAACTGAGTGCTCTCTAAAACCTCAGAAGTCGTCGTGAGCTCCTAAGTAAGCTCACTCACCTCATCCTCTCTATCCAAGAGTGCCTCATATGTTGTACTTCCCCACTCAACTAGGTGATCTCGGTCGGCTACCAACCGAAAATAATCCTGTCTCAAAATTCCGACAGCCTCTCGTAAGGCATGAATCTTTGTCAGAGACAAGTAACAACTACCATGCTCATCATCCATAGGAGCACCCCATCCATGAACAACCAGTAGCAAAATGCTCGAATGCAGTAACAATATCATGCTCACTAACTCTCAACTAACTAGATAGATGATGACTCTAAATAATAGGCCTCCTATGCATCACCCCTGGCACTCTGTCCACACTGTGAACAGAAGTGGTACCCAACATACTCCTCTCAGAAACACTATCCCCCAGTGTGCTGCCAACTGAGCTGTGTGAACTGACAACTGAACTCACATCCTCAAACGGAGTACTAGCATCTGATACGTCTCCGTCAAACTCCCTTGTACCCGAGGAAGCTGCTATCTACCTCCTCAACACACTCAACTGCCTCGTCCTCCGTAACCGCTAAACCATCCAAATCTCGGGACCAATCTGCACTCACCAACAACTAAGAATCCTCTCCCAAGGTCTGATACTGACATGGCTCACTACTAGTGGAGTCATCCTCAGGAGTCACATAGGAAGTATCTGAAGCAAACCAAGATGCTAGCAAAGGCTCTATCTCCTCAGGTGACCTGGACTGAACTTCATCAGACTCCCTACTAACAAATGAATCTGAGTCATGCTGGCATGAGTCCGTATCTACTCTCTCAAACTCAACACTGGTATCATCACATGTGGACTCTATGCTCAAATCCTCAACACAAGATAATACTGGCATCTCCTGCACTAACCCAATCTCAGGATTGTCACTATCCAAATCTATACTATCTGATTCCAACACCTCAAGGCAATCCTCAAATGTGGTATCCTCCTCCTCTAGTGATCCAGAGTCCAGCGTCATATCCTCCAACACTACAACACTCCCACAGACAGCAACCCCCTCAACCTCAACCATAGAACTATCATCATGGCAATCTAAACATAAGTCACTGTCTATCTTTACAATACAATCCGGTGTGCTACATAAATCAACTGCGGGTGTCAACTCCTACTGTACCACTGAATCATCAACTGAGTGCTGAGTCTCTATGCAACTGTCGGCGTGTGTAACTGTCATGTGCTCATCCACTGAGATAGGTAATGACCCTACAATAAACGTGTGGGGTAACTCAACTGGAGTGGCACTGGTCTCTGGAACTGATGTGCTGGGCTCACATGCAGCTGTGAAATCATCCCGCAGGTCTCTCCTGACCTCCCTCACTGTGTCAACCTATCTCGTATCCTATGTCCTGCGAGAAGATCTATCCAAGAGTGAAACCATGTATCTAGCCGCCCTGTCAATGGTAGCCGAATCTAACAACTGTTCACTAAGCCTATTCTGAATATCCCGACTACGATCCAACTGTTTAACCAAGGCATCAGTTTGTGAATATCCCGACTACGATCCAACTGTTTAACCAAGGCATCAGTTTGCCTTTTAAATTCAGACAAACTATCTGATGGTTTCCTCTGTCTACTGCTATACGGTTTCACCTGTTTACTGCTATAAGTTCCCCTATACCTATCCATTCAATTTCAATAAAGTGTTGATCACTCACTCAAATATATATATATATTATTTATTTTATTTTATTTTTTAAGCTCTCCTGTGAATGTAATATCTGTGTATATCAGCTCTACCTGGATGCATAGAAGTCGCTTATTCCACTATCTGGTAATTAACCAATTGCTGATATAAATTATCATAATCTTTCCTAAAATCTGACAAGAACAATTCCCTCAAACCCTACAGGCTGGCAGGATGCAGGCTCTGATACCACTGAAAGATCCCAAGAGGATCCTTTGGCTGAACTTCTGTAAATTTTAATTAAAATAACAGATTTTCCTATGCTTTCTTTGTGGTCTTAGAGAATTAGACAGAAGTTGCAAAAGGATTGTTTCTTTTTTCTTTGTATTTTCCAGATATAAGTAAAACAGTAAATAACAACACTAGCAAATAAGTAGGCTGAAAACAGTATGCTATAGTATAATATCCACCCAACTAGAATAGCTACAAATCGTACCAGGCAAGATATGCATCTAGTATGCCTGCAAGGGTGTTTACAAATAAGGAATGATGACGCCAGCTGCAGGAATGAACCAGCCATGCACCAAGGGCAGAGATGGCTGATGTAAGCCAAC
>MU225106.1:44958-57155 GCA_018584345.1 Thuja plicata | reverse complement strand
GAACTGCACTGCAACACTATATTTACCACCATGTCACCTATCTGTGACTGATGCCGAATGAGATGGGTCAACTGGCAGTCCCATCCCTAAAATCTAGGGATGCTCCTAGAAACTAGGGAACACACCCAGTCATCCTAAAACTAAAACCATGGAATGGTCCAATTGGACCTCACATCTAGAAACTGCCACATCCTCCTAAAAAATAGGGATATCCCCTAAAATCTAGGAATTGCTCCAAACTGGCTCCAAACTACTTGTAAAGCCAAAATCCGGTCACTGCATGAGTCCGTATCCATCTCCGCTAGCCTACGATACTCCAATGATAGGCCAACTCCTCCATCTCTGATGTCCACTCTAGAAAGGGGACATGACAATCATCCCTTCCTGGATAAGGGGCAGAACCCTCACCGCCAAGCCCAAATTAAGACCTTCAGAACCACACAGAACTCCATGGCGCACACTATTTTTGTGACTTTTTAAGATGCAAAGAATAATGTTTGAAGAAGCCAGGAAACAAAGTTTTCATGTCAAAATTATGATCAAGTCGTACTCTCCAATGAGATTTCAAGACATGTCATTCCACTATACGCTTAAGCTGCACAGAAGAATGTACCTGAGATGATCGTTAAGTATATGACACAATGACACAGAGAATGACATATAGATGGAAAGGTATCCAATACTGCGTACAGTGATGACAATGATGCACAGCTAGAAGGATAGCTTGTACAGCGTACGGCTGAAGAGATAGGTTCATACTATTAACAACATACAACTAGAGGAATAATTTGTATGGAGTATAACGTGAGCATGGTAGAGAACCAGGGCGACTATATGGTGCATTGAAGATGCCAAACAAAATGTAGAGTTTTCTGCCAAGAGGAAGAGCCACTATGACATACAGGACAAATGGGACAATGCAAACGGTGTTGTACAAGGTGCAAGAATCGCCTAAGAGGTCGTACATGAGGATTTACAAACTGTCGTACGAGGTGCAAAAATCGTCAAATGTGTTGTACGTGGGTGTAAGAGCTATCGTATGGGATGTAGAATCCAGCAAAGGTGCCATACAGGAGCACAAATATGTACAAGAGTATTATTTGCCGAAAAACAGACCCCTAACCGTCGTACGTAATGTGTTCTATGGTGTGTAGATTATTGGAACCGTAGGCCTAAAGGAGTAAGATGATGTCATGCGAGCTATGGAATCCATATGGGTGTTTTCTCCAACTTGTGACTGCTATGAAAATGCTTATGTTCTTCCACTCCATACTGCCAAGTTCCTCATGATGTAAAATCTTACAGAGGTTGCCTTCCACTGCTTCTGCCAAAAACATACCCTCACCAAAGGTGGGATTTAAACAATGGCCTCTGCACAGTCTTCATTATTTTTTGCTTTTTCTTTCCATTTTCCACCACTCCTGATTCCCTCTTTCTTTTCCTCTAACTTTTCGATGAAGTTGATTTCCATTGAGAATCCCTTATATGCTCCATATTACATATTCTTCTCTTTGTACTATTAGATGCATCATCCATAACTTTACACACTTTCATCAATTGCTCTTCACAGAGAGTTGTAGCTTCCAGAATTTACACGATAACGGAAATACCTCATAGTCCTCCATTTGCTTGTGAAATAGTCCATTCAGGGAACTTGTCTCTTTTTTAGAACAATCTTCCGATTCAAGTACCCCTTCATTGTTTGTTTTCGTGCATTTCCTTCATACAAACCCAACTCTCCATATTCGGACTCTGATTTGAAGGATGCCAACTCCTCACTCACCACCTGATTTCTCAGATCGATGACGTACTTCCTTCCTTTACTCTCGATCGAGAGTGTGTTCTGCTTCCACTTGTCATTTTCCTTGGCGGCAATCAGCCAACCTCTCCCAAGAAACATGTCTTATGCCTTCTTTTCTAATGGATAACTACGAAACCCAATAAAAAGCATTGTGTGCCAACTGTTACCTTTTGTGCCATATGTCCCCAACAACTTAATACCACGTCACCTACCAAGTGGAAGGTTGGCATCTAGAGTGTTAGCTTCCCCAAGTACTTTGACTTTTGCTCATGCTTTGACTTTTACTTTGTTCTTGAGAAGGGCTCCGACTTAAGAATCATCCGACTAGATTTTCCTGAAATGTTTCTCATAATCATCTCCTTCACTCTCTCTGTTCTACAATCCTTAAAATCACCTAATCACTTAGTCTAGACCACCTTGTGGACTCTTCTCGCCTTTATTGGAATCCAAGGGCATGAATCACACCATTTCTTTTAGGCAACAACGCAAATGTTTACTGATATACCTAGTAAATTACATACATAAAATAATAACAAAGATGGCAATGTGTAAGAACCCCAACCTGTTCTAACTCTGACAAACACTGAATCACTATGCCTTTTTGATGTTTGACATTTTGTCAAACACTTTGCATGAAGCCTATATCTTGCTGTCTTTTATTTTCAGATTGCTTTCGCTTGCTTGGAATGGTTTCAAATGAAGTTTAGATGCTAGCAAATAGTTACTAAGATATCTAGGCAAACAACTAAAATGCAAATGCAATCCTTTTTGTCTTTTTGAATGCATACATATGATTTCTACATGTAAAATGTGCACCTACAGCCAATGGACATTTTCTTAAACACTTGGCATGCAATCTAATAAGCTGATTATAGGCAGTTAAGATATGACATTACATCAAACATTTGGTGTGCATTCTTATTCCTTCACATCTAATCAAACAATTTACAATGACGAATACTATGCACTTGAATTTTAATTTATAAACTAATGTAAGTAAACCTGTTACTGATTTGCAAACACCATATCTGCTCCCAGCTGTAATCGCTGCCACTGAAAATATCACCAAAGTTGACATTGAAGATGGTGTTATATAGGGGAGGCAATCCTATATCAAAAAGCTGCCCAAAATCTTGAAACACAGCTTCAGAATGACTGCCACTACTCAAGGAAGAATGGCGGCCTTCAATACCCAAATGCATTCCTTGTGATTTGTTGGCTCCCAATTTAAATCACGGGCCGTCATATACCAAGCGATCTGCAATTAAAATTTCCTCCAACCTAGCATATTAAAGTATGGAACCAAAGGTTGAAATTCTTCTCCAAAGCAACCTCAATTTATATCAATGGATGACTCTGAATGATGCCACCTCCAGGTACAATTTCGCTGGATAGTTTCACCAGTTCAAAGTGCATGAAAATCTGAAAGAATTCTCAATTCTTCAGACCAATTTCCCAAAAACCCTTCTCCAATCTTCTCGACCAAAATCACCAAATATCAAATGCATCAAGAAGAATTTAATTTTAGCATTTGAAGGTATTTATAATTCCTCATTACAATTTGCTCTAGAGCTTCTCCTTCACACCTCACATGATTTCCATTTGTATTTGCTTTTGAGGTATATTAGAAATATAATACTTTATTATTTCCCTCCATTTGGTGTACAATGAAATATTATAAAGTATATTTTAATAATCATTTATATCTCCCTTTAAATTGGCACATTACATTATTCCTCATATGCACTTTATAATTTGAATTTATGATTCATTAAATAACCCCTTTTAATAATAAAGTCAAATAACATTTAATGATGTGCACTTTTAATTAATTATTAATAAAGTATTACTTTATAAATAATTAAAATGTCATAACTCCAAAGATACTCATCATTTCTCGATTCTGTCAGAACCAGAAGGTAACCCACTGCATTCACTACTAACCAGTGTGCCTTTCTAAAAATAGAAAGGGTCCATCTCTATCAACCTCAGACTTACTATAAATAGTAAGTATATGAAACTGAGCCCAAACGAAATCCAATCTGAGCCAAACAAAGACCAATATGGAACACACTGAATTCTGGAGAAGGCAAGAACCTCCATTAACCAAGCCTCTGCATCAGAAGACCCTCTATCCACAATAATTAGCCTTTGAGGGACACAATAATAGGCTAATCCCTCAAACTTTGATGCTCATGAAAATGGGGACATTACACAGTGTGTACTAGATACAAGAGTAAAACATATCTTTATTCACTCGTGAATTTATTACAGTAAAGAAGATCAGAGATGGTCAGCCAAGGATTATAGTTCATCCCACTATACCATACTACCTTCCTTGACAATACATAACAAATTTAAAGGACTTGACGATTGCCAAGAGGAACACAATCGTCAACCAACCAACACATAACTACCTGAGGGTGACAACCCGCTTAATATAGACAATTAATACATTGTCAAATAACTAATATTATCAAACATAACAACAGGCATTGTACGCTAACTACAAACAATAAATTCCTTTAAGTATGAGCAGCAGAAAAATAATGCTTAATGTTGTTCTAGATAGAATGTACAATAGAAACTCCTACAAAAAAATGTATGGCAGATTGGAATGGTATGGCCTTCTAAAAATGAGCGTAAAGGTGTGCAAAGTAGGATTCTTGCCATGTGGTAGATTACAAAGAAGCGTTTTCAAATGCTTCAATGAAATCCATTTTATACAACCATATGATAGATTGTACAATGGGCAATAAAATACTTTGTTTACTCAAATCTTCCAAACGCATAATACGATGCAAGTTGGATCCTTTTTCCATTCTTTGGGAGGTCATATGGTAGCAAACAAAGAAACTTTAGTATTATGATATTTATGATTTTTTTTTTTAATTCTCCTTCATGGATGGTCCTACAATGCGAAAGTAAGGAACTTCATTAGTATAACATTTAATTTTCTTTTCTAATGATCATCATTCAATAGTTAATGGATTTTTATTATTTATTTATCTTATTGGCTCCCATTTAAAGATTTTTTCTTTTTCCTTCTTAATATTACTTTTTTAATGTTTCCAATGTGAGACACATTTTATTTCCTCTTCCCACTTCATTATTTTTCTTTTCAATCCACTATATGTTACTTTCCCCTTTTTGTTATTTTCTTGTGAAATCAATTCCAATTTGCATTTAATGTCATGGTAAAATATACAATACAAATAGGTCCATTACAACATTCATTAGCACAAATATTCATAGTCTCGACATTGAACTTTTAATTTTATTACTTTAAGTGATACCTTCATTGATTTTGTGATCTTTGATTGAGTTTGATGTCACTATTGAAACATCAAAGTCAATTATATTTATATCTTCTGACCTTTGAGAATAAATTGTTAACAAAAAACCGTGTACTTCATCCAACCACATAAATTGTACACTTTTCAAAAACATTTGTCTAGGTTTGCTTACATTAAATGGTTGTGTTTTGTCATCTCATATCCTTGTGTCTCATCATTAAACTTTGTGACTTCAATAAAACTGCAATTCGACAAAAACTTTTCATAGTCTTCCATTTGCTAATGGAATAGACCTTAAAGAGAGTTTGTTTCATATTTGGAACACAAACATAATTTCCAAATTCATTCAACACTTAGCTCCATGTGACCCTGATCAACTATATCATTCAATTCTAGTTCACGCCAAATTGGCAGATAACGACATAAATAAATTGGATGTAACAGTTAAACCAATTAGAATCTTCTCAAAACGATAGCATGGATCCGGGTTCATCCTCTAAGATCTTTAACAATAATAATCAAACTTCTAGTGATAAACTGTCCACATATTACAATATTGGATCCTTGACAAATTTTGTGCTTCAAATGATTTTTTTTCTAAATTTCAAATAAATGAAAGCATTGCTCTGAAAATTTAAAATAAATAGATCTCTACGTGAACTGTTGAAACCCACAATAATTGGGATTTAACTCTAATAAATATTCATGAAACCCAAAATTAAAAGACTAAAGATCTAATTTCTACTAACTAATATGAATGCCTTACTGCAGTGGTCTAGCTCCCTTAAGGACTAATTTGATTAGAGGCAGTACAACTAGAGATAGAACAACCTTATTGTATAGTGTATGGCTAGCATATAAAAAAATTTGAAATTTGATTAGAGGTAGTTTGCAACTCATCAGACAACTAGCACAGCCTTTTCAACTGCTACAGCCTCCTGAAAAATTCACTATAGGGATGTCATGCTTGAACCTGTACAGCAAGCAAACAGAGTAGTATGGCCAAGAGTATTGATGATAGATAGACCTGTACAACCTCTTCAAAGTATACAACCAGGAATATCAATTACTACGATTGCTAATGGTAGATTTTTACCATGCATAAATCATTCCAATCACCCCCAACAGTAGGTACAACATAGTTGAAAGTATACAGCGACTTCGATGACTTATAAACTACAATTTTCTCCTCAAATGATGTGGCCTACACAAGGGATTAACATCTCCAAAAACTTTTTAATAATAAACAACAATATTTTAATCACTTTAAACTTTATTTACATTCCTAGGGCATCTCTCTGTGTTCTTGGACCCTCATGTATTAAGGAGGCTACTTTATAAAACTATATGGACCATCAAAATTATATTATCCTATATTAATTAATTATATGTTTGACTCAGTAGTTATTAATCAATTAGTATAAATGAATTAGTTATTCATGAACTGACCTCCCCTATATAGCATAGAAGGTAAAATCCATATACAATGTACCATTGGGGGAGCTCTTTCACTATTCTTGGTCTCTCTTTTGAGATCTAATCCCCTGTGCTCTCATGCTCTTACATTAGTGCTGATCGTGTGCCCTTGAGCTTCCATTGTGGTGTACTAATGCACATCATGCAATTTATGTCACAAGTGATGGGCCTCCTACTTTGACATTATTCTTGAACTCATCTGTACACAAAAAATGTTTGTACGATCCAGAATTGTCTTTACTTTATCAAGAAATGAGAAAAGAGGAGATTAGAAAAAATGGAAAACAATATTGAGATTAATTATGAACAGTGATAAATCATGCCACTGAGATAAGAATCCAAGCTTTCCACATTAACTGAAATTCCAATAATGATAAGCAGATGTCAGTTACTATTTCTTCTATTTTCTTCAATTATCAGTTAAAATCTATGTGCTTTGCATTTCATGTCTTTAAGATTGTCCATACAATAGCCAAACCTTGGAAAATCCTGTCAACAAAGTAGGGTTAGCGATAACTTTCACTTTGATTGAGACCCTGCAAACAAGTTATTCATAATTCATAAAATAGATCTCTTTAATAAGCATATACTCGATGTATAGATCTAATCACATGATTATTTAAATCAGTTAAGAGAACTCAACCACAGAAAAGATAGGGTGACTCAAAAGGGTGCCCTAGAGACCTTCTACCCTAGACCCAAGCGTGGATATACCATCCCTCTTGGCCTCGTATAGCCCGTGCCATCCATATGAGGTGGAGTACCTAGTGAGGTTTCCTATAACCGTTCCCCTCAATCTTGCAACTTCTACCCTACTTCCCATGATTGAACATTCCTAATGCATTCAATTACCATGATAAAGAGAATGAGGAGCATTCACAATAGGGTGCCCTGGAAGTCCATCCCTTCTAAGCCCAAAGGCAGCACCCTCTGTACCCCTTTGGCCCCATGGGACTCCCTGGGCTTATACCATGAGGTGGCATACCTAGAAGGTGACCCCATCATCGTTGCCCTACTTGTAATTACTCATTTCCGCTACCATGCCTGACCTTAAGAATCAATCAGTACATATAAAGAATTCAGTATTACGCATGTAGTCTCTATATGCGATAATCAGACATCAACAGCATTTCCCAATCAGCAAAGAGCGGATATAGATAATATTTAATATGCTATGCTAAGCAGTCATAACAACAATGCATCATCAGTAAGTCTCGTGCACATATAAATGGTACTTATCATACCATGTTTAAGGAACTCATACCAAAGACCGCAGTATATGTCTGAATCTGCTATGAATTATTAATTGGTAACACCAAACCTTCCCTTGTGATTCAATATTCTTCTTTGTTAGTCTGCTCTCAGAATCTGAATAATACTCTTCTATTGTTGCTCCTTTTTTTTGCTTGGAATGAAATCTCCTTTATACTTTATTGGTGAAAGGGTCGCCACTTTTCATAAGAATTGAGTCACCACCTTTCATTGTTGCCTTTGAGAATAAAATATTATTCCGCAAACAGCTCTCCCTTGAATGTCTTCAAATAAAACATTCTCCCCTTTATATCTTCCAATGTGGGGTAGAGTCATACCTCTTCATGATGGCTGCCCTTTGCAAAGGTCACAACCTTACACAATTGCCACCCTTTGGATGAGTCAAAACCCTTCATAATTGTCCCTCTTTGAAATAGTCGCAAACCTTCATAATTACCACCTTTTTGAATAGTCACAACCCTTCATAATTTTTGCCCTTTGAAAGAGTCACTTCCTTGTTTTCTTCTCATTTCTTTCTTCCTCTTCTATTAATTCTTCCTTGCTTCACACCTTCCCTTTTCTCTTCCTTACTGCCTTTTCAAATGAAGTTCTCTTCTCCCTTTTATATCTCATGTTTGAGGGAGTCACAACTTTTCATTTCATGCCTTTTGATCCTTCATTAACTTAACTAAATGTAATTATGTTATATTTTTATTTTATTATTTTATATTTTAAATTTAAATTTTATTTTTATTCTTTTATATTTTAATTATATTATTATTTATTATTAAATCTCATTTCAAAATGGGAACATCACAGTCCGCCCTTCCCAAAATTGCTTGTCCTCAAGCAATGATTGAATATTCGTGGAATCTCATCCCTAATCCACCTTTTTTGCACAACTCTGATATTATCATATATGTTTTCTCCCTTATTTTGAATAAGAATTATGATCGATAGTAGAAACTTGGCAAATCTTAAAGACAAGTTTTCTCTCACCTTCAAGAGAAAAGGATCAAGGCCATCTCATAATGGTACCAATTGAATTGGCAAAAACTAACGTTTGCATGATAGCATGCCTCAAATTCATACCTTTCAATTCAAACTTAGTTATTCTCTTCTGGATCAACTCAAAATATAGAAAAAAGCACGGAGCATACACTTGAAAACACAAAGTATACACATGAATGCATGTAGACACAGAGCATACACGAAGCAGACACATGGAATATATCCAGAAACAAAACATACACATGAAAACACAGAGCGTCCACATGAAAACACAAGCATACACATGAATATATGTAGACATAGTTCACTTGACCCGCAAGAGGTAGGAACGTCCAACAAGGACCAAATCCATATCTTGGGGTAATCAATTCACCACATAGCCCACAAAAGGCAAGAACGTCCAACCGGGACAAGATCCATCCTTTGGGGTAATCAATTCATCATCTAGCCCAAACCAGGCAAGAACGCCCAACCAAGACTAGATCCATCCCTTGGGGTAATCAATTCATTATTTAGCCCACAAGAGGCAGGAACATCCAACCAGGACCAGATTCATCCCTTTCTAATGTCCCCAACCCACTCGGAATGAAGTATAAGATAAGCTCCAGCAATGTTCAGATTTCGGAGTCCGTACAGTATGGCTGGGCAGCAGAGGGACCGTATGGTAGCTGTTGTGATGCACAGAGAGTCTGTACGAAGGGCACAGAGAGTCCGTATGGTATGGACAGGGAGACCGTACGGTAGGAACAAGGAGGCCGTATGGTAGGACTGGGAGACCGTACGGTAGGGCTGAGTGTAGCAGAGTGGGCCGTACGGTTATGGTAGGAGGCCATATGGTAGGGTTGCAAGTCATGGCCGTACGGAAAGAGTTGCGGGCCATACGAAGCGGGGGTGAAGGCCGTACAGTGGAAGGTGGTCGTACGGTACGGCTGAGAGGTCGTACGATTGTGGCAAGGAGGTCGTACGGTGAAGACAAGGAGGCCGTACAGATGTGTTTGGAGGCCGTGCGAATGTTCTCGGATGACAAGAGGCAATGCCTACGAAGTATGAAATGCGCCTTCGAGCTAATGTGAAGTAAGGAACTAATGCAATCCACAATGACAGTTCGAATCAATCCTTGAGAGATAATAATAATCAAATGAATTACTTCGGATTTGCCAGATCCGATACAAGCAGAACAAAGCAGAGTAGGGTGAGGGTTGAATCCCACCGAAGCTGCAACAGGCCAAATAGGGAAGGTCTTTCATTTCCAAAATGGCGCACACCAGAACTCCAACCGGAATTCGCAATTACAAATAAAAATATCAAAACTCAACATATCTACGACTACCTACATGCCAGGCATAAATACCCCTTCGGAGAAACTCCTGAGGGTTTACAAAAGAACGCCAACCCGGTAAACACCTACGGACAATAATTAAATTAAAGGGGCCCCCCATTAATTAATTAAAGGTCCTTAATAATATTTCTTTTAAATAGGGACCAAATAATTAATTAACTTAATTAATTTATTCTCTATCAATTTGGGGACATTACAAATCCTCGCCGCCCAAAGATTGCTTGTCCTCAAGCAATCCGTCATCAAAACTCCAGGATCCCAAACTAAGCGCGGACATCGATAATTGTATCTATTGAAACCCCCATGCCACATCATGACCACGTGCATGCACCTGGAAGTAAGTGAGAAGAGTAAGGCTCCATCAAGCTTTCGCTGCGCCACTCTGATATAAACGTTGCCAGGCCCAGAGACACCAGAATCCCACTAAAGCCAATCATCACGTACATCGATGCTTAGATCCCAAACCAAACACGGACATTGGTCACAGTATCCGCTGAAATCTCCGTGTTGCTTCAGGATCACATGTGTATAATTTGATTCAGTGGAGACGAGCAGACTGGCACCAAACTTTCGCTGCGACACTCTGATATAAACATTGCCATGTCCAGAGTCACCAGGATCCCATGGAAGCCAATCATACAAAACATCAGTGCTCAAATCCAAAGGGTGAACTCCATAATCAACTAACTGTAGAGGTTGCTCCTACCAGGAATCATCGACAGAGTCTGCATTCCCAAGAGGTTGATCACCCACTGGTAGACCCGACACATTTAGAGGATCACTAATAAAATCTGTATTTCCATCAAGTTTATCATTGGGTGTTGGTTCGACGATATTTGTGCAAACATCTTTCAGAATCCTTTCCTTCATCTTGGACTCGAGTACCAAATAGATTTTGTCCTTGTAGTAAATGATGTCGCCAACCACCTTGTATCTGTCATCCTACACCTGACCATCCAACAATTGGCATGCGAAAGTATTCTTGGAGTATTCAACCAACAGATGCGCCTTCCAATCGGCTAGGGCCTGAGATAGAGAACATATGGCCTCACTGTGCGTCATAGTGTGATCCATATCAAAACTCACAATCTTCCCAACAGGCTAGCAAGATCACCAGCTCTGATACCACTGTAATGTCCCCAAACCGCTCGGAATAAAGTATAAGACAATCTCCAGCAATGTTCATATTTCTGAGTTTGTACGGTATGGGTGGGTAGTAGAGGGACAGTACGGTAGCTGTTGTGATGCACAGAGAGTCCGTACGGAGGGCATAGAGAGTCTGTACGGTATGGACAGGGAGACTGTACGGTAGGAACAAGGAGGTCGTAAGGTAGGACTGGGAGACCGTACAGTAGGGCTGAGTGTAGCAGAGTGGGCTGTATGGTTATGGTAGGAGGCCGTACGGTAGGGTTGCAGGCCGTGGCCGTACAGAGCGGGGGTGAAGGTCGTAAGTGTTGGCTAAATATTTTGCAAGTCACTAAGACTACAACTTGCAAAACGTGTGTTTTAGGCAGCAGTATGTGAGATTGCTCTCTCCTCTCAGCAATAGGGGAGGCTCCCTTACCGCAAGTGGCTTCAAGTACAACTGAACTGTAACACATACAGTTCACCTTGCAACAGTAATACCGGTGACTCGATGATTGACGTAAGAACAATCAAACAAGGCAGCGGCTGATTTATCTAAAGACGAGGTGATACAATGAGCTCAAAGTCTCCTGTCCTCACCTCGAATCAGCAATCTAATCTATTATCCAATACTGAAGCTCAAAGTCTTCAGTCCTTGGGGTGTGTTAGCCACTAATCTCTATAGTAATCCCGATTTACAGAAGCACAAAGTCTTCAGAAAACTTGGATTAAAATGCTCAAATGATATATGCAAGATAACTACTGATTTTAAAAAAAAGGATTAACTAATGAGACATAAGAACACATTCGTTAATTTTCAAAATCAACAACACAAAGTTTGCCAACTCTTGTTCCTTTATTCAAATGCTCAACTTTGCAAAATGAAACTCAAAGTTTT
>MU225106.1:13351-31980 GCA_018584345.1 Thuja plicata | reverse complement strand
CAGACTTGGTCGTGACTTCTCTTAGTCGCATAGTATATTTATATTATCTTTTAATCAATATTATTAATGTTATTATTAGTATTTATTACTAATAGTTTTTAACATTATTATTAATATTAATATTTATTTATCATTTATGATTATTAAATATTTTTTCAATTATTAATAATATTATTATTTATTCATTTACAATTTATAATTGTTACTTTAACAATATAATATATTATATTATATTTATATATAATTGTATTTATTCACAGTGTCCTTATAATTATATTATAATTTATGTATTGTTAATTACTATTATAATAATTTAGTATATTATTATTATTATATTATATTTTTAGGTTTATATATATTGAATCTACTTATATATTCATTAAACATTATTATAACTATTTTATCTCATTTAACTATTTATCTTTATTGTCATAAATGGGGTTTTAAAGGGGGGACATGACATCACCCAACTGCTGCACTACTATGATATAAAATCCTAGGTGTGTGGAATGAAGCAACTCATCAAGGATCCTCCAATTGAATGCACTGCATAGGATGATACCAGGATCCCACACTGGATGGGAGTCCTCCCACAACCAAGGTGATATCGTACTGGAATCCTGGTGAAACAAAGCATCAAACGAGACAACACCTGGATCCCAACACAATCTGAACCCACATCCATCTGTCATGAGAAGATACTGATAGTGGAAAGCGTAATTAACAACAAATCTCCCTTCGGTCACCGTGAAACTCCCACCACTATGATTACCGTCCACAGCATCATGCCTGATAATTCCCACCCTATCCTGTAACCATGGCTCTGGATGAAGTCTCTGTGACATAGAGGTGATAACCTCTGTCGGAAACTGAACGACATGATGGTGGATTGTTTGCTGGTCCCACAAACAACCACCCAAACTGCTGGGTCAGGTCCCTGCAATCAATAACTCCATCCTTTGAAGATGGAAGTGCACTACCGCACCATGGATAGTAGAAATCTGGAGCCAACTCCAACCTGTGTACCACCCAATCATCTACCAATGGATTAAATGAGAAGTGGAGTGTACTCCTCATGGTGCAATCAAGATGGACTCCCGTAGGCTCCCTCAATGGCTCTATGGCATAACCCTGTCCAACCAACTCATATCGATGAATCATCTCATCATCACCAAACGGCCTAAATGAGGAGTGATATGCACTCATCACTGTGCAGTCAAGATGAAGTACAACAAGCTCTCTCAACGGCTCTGTGTAAAAATCTTGCCCAATAAGCTCATTGTCACTCCTACTGGTCTCATCACACAAATCTGGGTATAATTCATACATCTGATCTCCAAAGTTCAAACAAGGACCTTTCATAGACCACAACTGATCACGCTGTGAGATAAACCGGTGTCCATGGTCAGCTGTAGGTGGTGTAATAGTTGATTTGCTCCCTAGAGGGAACAAATCAACATGAGCACTATATTCCCACTCCAAGGACACTTTGTTGGTCTCCTGTGAAGATGTTGTAGGGATGTTATCAGAAACCATCACACAACTCTCTGGTGAGTCCACTAGTGTCACTGGGAAACTCTGTACTGTAACCGCCTCTGATGATGACTCTGCCACTCCCAAACTGTCGGTAAGCTCCCCTAACTGTAAGTTCGCCTCCCGAAGGGCTGCCTGGGTATACTCCAATGACTCACTCATCTCCTCAAGCTCATGGGTGAGCCCGTCAACTTCCTCCTCCTTCCGCATCAAGGCATCATAGCAGATGCAATCCTTCTCTAGAAGATAACTTCGATCAGCCACTAACTCCAAATAATCCTGCTTCAATATCCCCATAGCCTCATGCAGAGCATGAAACTCTACCATGGAAAATCCGCTACTATCCTGCTCATCAGTCATGAGAGCGCTCCAACTGAGCATGGATAACATCCGTCGAGTGGCATCAAAGTGCTCAACCACTGTGTCTACCCTCCTGTCATCAACCTGAGTTGTCTAATCAAGCAATGAGGGGTCTGAAAATGATAATTCTCAGGCATGTGTACTACCTCTGGATCTACACTATGGTAGGATACTGTGTCTGAGTTCGGTACATCTCTGTAAGGGGTATCTAGTATGCATTTACTAATGCATGCATCCTCATCTATAGTACTGCAACTCTGTACCTTTTAGACCACCTCCTTAGTCAATGATGAAACTGTTGTCACCACACTATGCTCACTCTCATCAGTTCCCCATGTGTCCGCACATACAACCGAATCACGATCCTGGATTTCAGTGCCACTATGAGTACACACTACTCTAATTTCTTTGGTCTGATCTAAGAAACCAGACTCATCATGACATGAATTGTCATCGCACAATGCCTCTGAAATGCCTGTATCTGGATTACTCTCCTGTGCAAACTCACCAAAATCAACCTGACCCTCTGTATTACTTGTTACACCCAAATCAATGTTGGCTACATGTGTTTCAGTCCTGTTTATAACTTTTTCATGTGCATCATCACAGGAGATTTCTTGTCCCACTTGGGTTTGCCCTGTTTCTGTCATCTTGTTTTCTTTCATTGCCCATTTCTCAATCAGCATTGACATGCCTGATTGATATTCACTGAACACCTAGACAAAACTCTTCATTTCTCTAACTAAGCCATTCATTTGTTGATTTCTTTTAATATGTCGGTCTTTCTGTATGGCCATTATTTCTTACCAGTTGTCAACTGAAAGCATAAATGTGTAAGCTAACAACTACCCAGTTGCTGATATGAATTATCAAAACCTTTTATCAAATACCCAAATGCTGGAATGATTTATCAAAACTTTTTATCAAATACCCAATTGCTAGAGTGAATTATTATAACTTATTCTGCAGTCATTTGTGACAGAATCCCACAAACCCTACAGGCTGGCAGGATGTAGGCTCTGATACCACTGAAATATCCCAAATGGATATTTTCTCTTCTGCTGTTATAATTTTTAATTATATAAACTATATTTTCATGTAGATCTTTTTTTGTGATTTTATAGAGGTAGACAGAAGTTGCAGAAGAATGTTGTTTCTTTTTGTATTTTTCAGAATATAGGTATTACAATGAATAAACAACAGTAGCTTATGAAATAGAAGTGATACAAATCAAATGCAGCAATACACAGTACTCTGGAAATGATTCAAAAACCATACCAGCAGAGTCTGATTAATTTTAGAAAAGTTTCAATACAGATGCACTCCAAATAAGGTTGACGCCAGCTGAGGATGGGAACCAGTTACAGCCAAACCAAGATCAAATGATCGAGACCAATCTGCTACAAATAAACAACTCCAGAATTCCTCACATGAACTGCTGCAAGAAAACGCCAAGCTGAACCAAAGTGGCCGCCTTTGCTGAAAATCCACTACCAATAAAGTGTGAATGCAATAATAGAAATCGTTCCTCTGCCTTGATCAAGCTGTATGCATAAGAACCTTCAAACCTGGCCTTGTTGAGGGCTACGTCCCAACAAATCTGCTCTCAGCACTAGGGTTTGCGTCCTAGGTGAGGAATGCTCTTCCAGAGCAATGGCGTCCAAAATAAGTTTCAAAAATGATAAAAGATACCACCAATTAGGTTTCCATCTCCTTATATCCCCTTTCCTTTGCAAATCAAACCCTAAAAGAGAATTAAAAGTGCACTTTATAATTAAATAATATTTCTCAATTATGGCGTCCAAACTATAGAGAAAATATCACTTTATTATAATTAAATAGCTCCAAGCACCAAAAAGACTCTGGAAGGTGAAAATCAAGTAACAAATCTCGAGACCTTTCCGACGAGCTATAACACAGGCATATGAAGTCAGAAAACCCCTTATTACTCCAAAATGGCTATATACATAGCCTTATTTAAAATATTAAAACACTTAGGAAAATATTTAAATATATTAAAATATATCCCAAATAGCCACAGAACACCCGAAACACCCTGAAATCCTGAAACTGAATATGTCACCTACCTGTGACTGATGTCGAACAACCTGGGACAACTGGCAGTCTCATCCCTAAAATCTAGGGATGCTCCTAGAAACTAGGAAACACGCCCAAATCTCCTGAAACTGAAACCAAGGGATGACCTTATAGAACCTCAACTCTGGAAGCTAACACCACCTCCTAAAAAGTAGGAATCCCCCTCCTAAAAAATACGAACTACCTCCAAAAATCAAGGAACTGCTCCCAATTGGTCTGCTACTGCCTGAGACACCAAATCAGAACACTGAATAACCTGAATGATTCTCTAATCACCTCTGCCAGCCTACGAGACTCCAATGATAAGCCAACTCCTTCGTCTCTGATGTCCACTCTAGAAAGGGGACATGACAAACTCTGTCTTTCTGGCTGCCATGGAAAAAGAAACAGCTGTTTGTTTTCATGCTGACGTTTGTTTTAAAAAAACGTGGCTTTATCTTCTAATTCCTACAAAAACCGCATCTGGGTTTGCATAAAAATAAGAAAAACTTGTGAAAATCAGCCTCTTCTTCATAAAAACAAACAAACATGGCTCTATTTAGCAGAAACGTGGGTTTAATTCACATTTCTTTAAAGGTTCGCATTTGGGTATGAAGAAACATTTGTTAAAACGCTAAGAAATGCTTGTTGTTTATGCCTTGGTCTTTTTCTAAAAGCTGCATCGTGGTCATCTGTTGTTAAACCCATATACTGCTATTATTCTGAAATTATTATATCAGGGTTTATGTTTTTGAATGTGGCCATCATTTTTAGAATCTTTTGCCCTGCTTCATGTTGCTGTTATGTTGCAATTTTCTCAAAAAATTATGACTTCCTCTGTTGTTAAATATGAATCTGGGTATGAAAGAAGACATGACCTTGAAAGAAAATGTTGTTCTAACCACCCAGAACTTGAAATTTTGAATCTTAAATCTCAACTATGTATTATGAGCAATTCTGGAAAATGTATTACAACATTTCTGTTGTGCACACAGCATTCTGGAAAAATTCACTTCATGACTGTATTCTCCTGCATTTGGCTCTTTTCCTGAATGTGCTACTTTTAATGCTGCAAACTGTACGCACACCTTTGAACCTGACCTGATATGTGAATTCTTCAGATAGTAGAGATATTAAAACCATGCTGGAAAGTTGCTTTCTTTGCTATAATGAAACATGGTTTAATATGCAACACAGTTTTAGCATAAATCTGAGAATACTTTGCAAAATAAGTACAATTCTGAAATTTGTTCAAACATGAATTCTGCAACCTAAAACAAAAGGTTCCAAACAAAGTAAATGCCCCTTTAATGTTTCATATGAAGTCTATTTGCAGCCTTGATCATGTTGTATCTCTGATATCTTTTCGTATGCATCTCTTTGTGGCTTATTATCTATTTTCTGCAAATATCATTCTGGAAAATTGCATCCTCATTTGCTGTAGATTTTTCTTTTCCAATTGGGGCTGGCTTGAATGGAACTTTCTGTTACTCTGCATTTAAAATTTGCATGTTTTCTAGTTGCATTTGAATTCTTGATCAGAGATGCATGTCCGCCTTGGTAGCTGTCTTTGCTGATCATTTCCAATTACTGTTCTAGCCTATAAGGTTTCAACTCAAGATTGCTGTCCCTTAAATAAGCTTAGCTTGTCAATTTGATTATAACGAAAGGTTTCATACTAGAAACAATATGTCCCTTTAACATTATATATTTCTTTCTTGATTGTGACACCTGTTAAAGTAATTATTCTAATGCATATGTCGGGCTCATACCCGAAGGGAGCCTCGATTAGGGGCACATATACATTGAAATAATTCTCTTCCTGCACATGGAACAAACACATTAGCATAAGTATTTCTTTTCACAAGCACTTCCAGTACTCTAATGTTTTCTTTTTCCGATTTAGGACAGCATTAAAAACTACAGCATAGGCATAGAGTAATTAAGGTAACCAGCCATTGCTTAGATCCACATGGGATCTAACACCATTGTGTTTTCCAATTTTTTGCAAGATTCAGGAGCTTGGTGGGAGACTCGCAAAGACGGAACAGACTCAGGACCAGCCAACCTCTCCAGTTATAACCAGTCAAAGCAACAAGCAATGACTGGTTAACCTTAACCTATTTCTTCCTATTCTGTTTTTTTTAAATTCTGTTTTAAATCTGTAGGAAAAATGATAGGCTATACTCACGGCTTGTGTGAGGGTTTTCAATTTGAACTGGTCTGAATACATGCATTTATATTTTCAAATGAGTGAACTCAAAAATGTAATTTTATCATTGTTCAATGTAAATGAAATGCCTTCTTTCTCTGAATTCCATAATGCATTGCAACTTGCTGTTTTAAAAATCAATAATGAATTCAATTGATTGGAAATGTACCTTTTGTAGCAAAATTGCTAGGGTTTTGAAATTTTGATAACAGGACCAAATCCATCTCTTGGGGTAATCAATTCATTAATTAGCCCACAAGAGGCAAGAACGTCCAACCAGGACCAGATCCATCTCATAGGGTAATCAATTCATCACTTAACCCACAAGACGCAGGAACGTCCAATCAAGACCAAATCCATCTCTTGGGGTAATCAATTCATCACTTAGCCCACAAGAGGAAGGATCGTCCTACTAGGACCAAATCCATTTCTTGGGGTAATCAATTCATCACTTAGCCCACAAGAGGTAGGATCGTCCAACTAGGACCAGATTCATCTCTTGAGGTAATCAATTCATCACTTAGCCCACAATAGGCAGGAACGTCCAACCAGGACTAGATCCATATCTTGGGGTAATCTAACCAACAAGATTAGAAACATTAACTCAATCATATGAAATATCTAATTGTATTAATGGTATTCAACCGTATGGGTTTAGGATAAGAGGGCATGATACACATTTATGTAATGTTCTATGGAAAAGTTTCAATTTGACTTGGTTGGATAATTTGTTTGTAGTCCTTGAGGATGCAAGGGTGTTATAACCCCTCTTCTTTTCCCTTTGTACAGCCCCAATTGCTCGTTGACTAAGTCCTATCAACTATTTTCCTTCAAGTTGGCAGGAACATGCTCTGATACCACTTGTAATGTCCCCAAATTACAAATATCCAAATTTTGCCCTAGGTCACAATCTTTTATTGAAACAAAGTAGGGTTAGAGATATCTTTCACTTAGATTGAGACCCTATAAACAAGTTAGGGATCATTTATAATCATAATTCATAAAATAGATCTCTTTAATTAGAAATAAGCATATACTAGAAGCATAATTGTCCCTCTTTGAAAGAAGAGAAAACCTTCACAATTACCACATTTTCGAAGAGTCACAACCCTTCATAACTTTTGCCCTTTGAAGGAGTCACTTCCTTATTTGCTTCTCATTTCTTTCATCCTCTTCTATTAATTCTTCCTTGCTTCACACCTTCCCTTTTCTCTTCCTTCCACCTTTTTCAAATGAAGTTCTCCTCTCCCCTTTTATATCTCATGTTTGAGGGAGCCACGACTTTTCATTTCATGCCTTTTTTACCCTTCATTAACTTAAATAAAATTAATTATATTATATTTTAATTTTATTATTTCATATTTTTTATTTTAAATTTTATTTTTATTCTTTTATATTTTAGTCTTATTATTATTATTTATTATTGATTCTTATTTCAACAAGGGGACATAAGATACCATGCCACATAGTTTGGTGAAATAATGGCCCTTTAATACAAGTAATGGCTATGATTGTGCAAGATAATCTTTAAATAGTTCTAAAGGATGTCACTTCTTTGCCTGTGGGGGTATAGGCCCAAGTGCTTCTTTACTTGCCCATGCAGGGATAGATTTTGCTTGTAATTTAAATGCTTAGCAAATGTAAATCCTTTGTTTTTTTAGTAATAATAGATACATTTCTTCAACTAAAAAAGCACTTACTCAAAACAATAGAAGAAATAGAATTTTTAGATCCAAAATCTTCAATTTCAAGCTCATCACAACCCTGCACAAATCAAACACCAGATCAGCAATTTGAATCCCTCTATAAATCAAACACTAGATCAGCAAGTTGAACACCCATAATCATATAAATCAATTACTAAATCAGCAAGTTAAAATACTTTAATGGACAAGAGAAGTGAATGCCCTTTTAGCCACACTGTAATTTTCCCTATCTTATTGTATCTATGTTCCACCAAGTATCCTGGACAAGAGGACGTTGAGGTGGGGAGCGTCAGGATGAGGGGACGCATTTCGAGTAGAGATTTGTTTAGGCCAATTTTGCAGACAACAGGGGACAGCAAAGAGGACAGCTATATAAAAAACAGGGAAAATTCTAAAATACAGGGAAATTTAAAATATTCATATTAACATTAATAGCATCATAACAATAATAAAGCATTCATAATATTGACATATACATTATAAAATCCTTAATGCACAACAATAGAGTTGACATGAAAGTCGAACACATTAAAATCAATAACTCTAACAGTTCATTAAGTAAAGAATCCATAAGTTTTAAATAGATAATCAAATTAACCTTCAAAGAAGTGCCTACCTTATATTTACAGATTACTCTTGCAGCTATCAAAAATACAATGTCCAGCTTTACAAGCATCAAAACAATATGTCCAAATTGTAAATAGATGTACACTATGCCTTTACAAAGGTGGATATTAAATCTTCAATCTTTGAAACATGCATTAAAGAAGTTAAATTTAACATGGGATTACAATAAGGAAGACAGAAATTGTAAACATGGCAGTGCAGTCAACAGCGTAACAGCAAAAATACTACTGCTACAACTTTCACCTAACAATAGAAAATAAAAGAAGCCCTCCTGAAACATGAGGCAAACCCAAATGGTTTTTTCTTCTTCCTTTGTAATGTCTATTATCTATCACAAACCAAAAAGACTTTTAGATATTTTTGCTATATCATATTTAAGTTTAAACTTTATATACTCTCCACTTCTTTTAGATAGTAGGGCTTTGTCCAGAGGGGAAGCCATTGGAATTCCTCGAAACACTAATCAGCTTGTGGGCCAGCCAACTCCTGACCCGGAAGGTAGCATTTGTGGGAACCTCCCAAAAAGTATTGGCTCCAAATGTAGAGGCAATAGCATTGTCATGGAATAAATTCCTCTATAAAATCTTCACAAGGATTTGAAATATAACATAAAACATAATAAATCATTTTTTTTTTAAGTTTTGGTTTATTATAATACTCTGCTACAACAATAGGGGACAACTTAATAAATCATTATTGTTGGTGTGTTTAATTGTTGCACCTAGTAAGTCATTTTACTAGGTTCTAAACACACATGTTGCTTAAGTTTACTTAGGGGCCACAGGAATATTTCTACTTTCGGAAGTGTTATCACAATATCACTTTTCCACCTTAAGTGGGACTTCCACCTTTGGTGGACTTGTCACTTTATCCCTTTTCCACCCTATTTTTAGCAGGTTGTGGTAGTGACTTGGTCAACTCATCATCGCGACCTTCATGAGCTGATGCAGGGTTTGAGGGTCCCAGTTGGCGGACTTGCTATTTTTAGTAAGTCTGGACTTACTATTTTTAGTAAGTCAGTTGGTCAATTTCTATTTCTGACAGGGCAGTATCGGCAGTGGTCAATTCTCCAGACGATATTCAGTTGTGCAGTTTCTTGGGCTGGGGACTTACTATTTATAGTAAGTCTATTTTTGGCAGTTACCATTTTTGGCAGTGCAGTGATGAGCATGTTGGTCAGTCAGTATGGCAAGTGTTGCAAGAATTATCATCAGAATTATATTTGATAATTAATTGTATTAATTAATAACAATATGTTATTAATTAATAATAAGGCGTTATTATAATAATAATAATATTTTATTATTATAACAACGATTTAGAAGTTTATATTATGAAGAGCAGTTAACTGATGATGGTTTTTGGAAACTATGGAGACCAAGGAGTTATAAATACAGGCTCATTTGTGAAGTAGGAGATGGAATATTGATTATTGAAATTGTTCTTGGGAATTGTTCCTAATTATCTGAGCCCTAGCTTAAGGGTCAAATTAGTTTCTCGAAGACTGATTCTTCTTGAGCTAGTCATCGATCGATTGCTGTTGTATAGTCGATTGTGTTTTCCTTCTGACTGTCCGCCTGTTGCTGAAGGAAAGAAATACTTCTGAATTTGTTTATGCACACTGAGGGTGCGAGTTCATTCTGGAAATCTGCAGAGTTGCTTCCTTCAAATCATTAATGCAATCATTATTTGCTCTTGAAGGAAAATAGACCACTTTCTAGAAATTCGATCCAACTGATGTTTGTTTGGGGATCGAATACACCTGTTGGACTAATAAATGTTGCTGGAGGGAATTGATATCCATTGGAGGCTGCGACTGTAATCTGCTAAACCGCAGCAGACTGGAGTGGAGGCGGCGGCAGCATTCTAGCCGCGGCTATTGCCTTAGCATTGCGGAGGGATTGTTGGGGCATTGCGTGGAGGATTCCAGCCGAGCATCGCGTGAGGTGGCAGGTAGTTCATTCACCCGTAACTGTTGTTGCCATAGAGAAACAATCAGGCTGCACGTGGGGTTAAAGGCATCTAGCAATCCCAATCCAGTAAATCTGAGATTCCAGGCGTAGTCACAGGTTTTTCTTATAAATCGGTTTTACTTTGCAGCAATGAATATCGTATTTTATGAGGCATGATTATATTGCATGTTGTAATAAGTTTTAAAATGCATATGAAGAGTTATCGTCATTGAAGATTTAAGTTCAGACAAATCCGTTTTACATTCAATTCGAACTTAGTGAAATTGGCAAAGTAAGTAGTATTTCCAGAATTTCAAAACATTGTAGGTATGATGGTTTAAATTTTAAGACTTATTTATATGAAAAGTTGTGAGTATTAAGGCGAAAGAGATTATATATGCTTTTCAAATCCATCTGCAAATCAGTGGAGGAATGTCCTAATAGCAAACAAAACAGTTGAAATTATCTACAAACCAGATTAAGCTCAGTGCTAGATTGCCTGCCAACTGTCCAAAAAAATGTCAACTATATGATTTGCACAGTAATTGATTAAAATTTCATGGTTTAAAGATGAGGCCAAGTTGGGCTCATTACACCTTTAGTGGATGTGTTGCACAGACACCTTTCCACCTTGAAAGGTGATCCACCTTTAGTGGACGTGTAGCACAAACATCTTTCCACTTTGGAGGGTGATCCGCCTTTAGTGGATATGTGACACTTTCACTCTTACACCTTTGGTGGGTGGTAAATTGTCTCTTTGATTATCATGTCTTATGCACTCCTATGTTCTCACCTTGGCCTATTTAACCAAGGGGTCTCCTTTCTAATATCAATCCAGTTGATTCTAATGCATTCTTGGTAGGAATACAATTTATTTGTTTCATATTATTTCTCTCTTGTTATTATGCTATCCATTAGGTTTCTAGATCTTGGGTGGCTACCTTCATAGAAAAAATCTTACAATTATTTTTTTGAGTTTGTGGTTTTCATTTCAATAAAACTTACCTACAACAATAGGGGACTATTAGATGTTCCTGAAACGATAATGGGACATCTGAGACATTTCCAGTAGTCTTGAGGCGAGCCAACCATCCCCTGCCCATCCCCCCCTACCTGGGACATTTCCTGCAAAAACAATTTAAATGAGGACGGTTAGGGGGCGTCCCTACGATGTCCTCGCATCCTCGGAGTGTCACTAGTATAGGTACACCTAGAAAAAGCCAGGGGATGCGTCTTCATGGGACATAGTATTGTGCACCATTGGAACAATTTCATTCAAAGATTGCCTTGGTGCTGAAAGTGAATTTCTCTCAATTTCTGTTGCACGATTATGTTATTTTTCAGTTGTGTTTTAATTGAGATTTTTTTTGTGTTATGACATTCGGTATATGTAAGAACCCTGTTGGCTCTACCCCTGTTCTACTGCTTTGCCTGGATGATGCTTTTGCAAATTTGTATGTTTTTCTGTCTTTGAGTTTTATGTTTTTTTTTTGTGTTTTTCAATATATAACAACACTGCATGAAATCAAACTAACTATTTGTAATGTCCCCTTTCTAGGAAACAAGAGATGAGTTGATGGTGGACCTATCACCTGAGATCCCATAGGCCAACAGGTTGATAAGGGGACTCACTCTAGGGCTTCTTGCATGGAATCAGGCTGTTTTGAGCGAGGTTCCAGTTTGCCAACAAGGCTCAGACAATATCAGGGGATCAGAGAGCTTCAGGCAGAATTTGGTTTTGAGCCCTAGTTTGCATTTTATGAGTAAATGAGAAAATAAATTATTATTTCCTAAGTTTGGGTTATAATAAAATATTAATAAAAAGGTGATATTATATTCACTTTATAATAAATTATAATAAAATAATATAAAGTGATATTATAATCACTTTATTATTAGAATAAATTATAATAAGTAGTAGACCCCCTTTCCTAAGCACTTAGATATAAAATATTAAAATAAAAGGGGCCAACATTTTAATAATAATATTTTTCCCTTTATGCAATGAACTTTTCATGAGGGGGTAAATTTTAATGAAGAAATAACAATTTTGGAGGGAGAAAGCCCTAAAGGGTTCGCACTTGCTGGAGGGAAAATCAAACAAGTTTTGAGCCTTCATTTTCGAGCATCCAGGTTATTATTTTATCTCAGCATTCACGGCAGAGCTCTGTATAGCAGTGTTGCAGCAGTAAAAGTCTTCAAGAACGAAACCTCTTCGAGAGAATAAGTTGTACATCCCCCCAGCTCATTCACAGATTGATAATTAATTGTTTATCAGCTTGGAGAGCATTTTGTTAATCAGAATTGTGGAGAATTTATAGAATGTGGATAAGAAATAAGAGATTTATTGCAGATCAAGGAAGAGCAGCAATAATTAGCATCAAAATCATTCCCAGCTGAGTCGTACTTATCCATACAGCTGACGCCACTTTGTAAGGAAGGGTTTTCCTGCATGATTTTGCAGTGTGAAGGTGCAACCATCAACTACTATTCAGATTGGTCATCAACTACTATTCAGATTGGTCACTCCTGGGGCAGGTTTTGAGCAAGTTTCAGATTCATTTCATTCCCTCTAGGACCGTATAGTACCCAGCTGTAGCTGATGCCAGCTAGGGCATCATACAATAGCAGATTTCTATCATTTGGTGCTTGTAATTGCTCAGTTTCAGAAAGCAGGAAAATTTAGAGTCTTGGAAAAATCAGTAATATTCATTCTTGTGCTCAAATTACCTGGTACAATCTCTCATGATCAAATTGTTTGATCTTAGAAGAAAATAAGTAATGTGTGTGTGTGTGTGTGTAATTCAAGATTTCCAAAATTACTCCCGATTTGCCTGGTGTGATTTCATGTTGTCATTTGGCTTGAAAGGAATAAGAAATTCAGATTTCTATCAACTTAGGTGTATTTGATTTATAGGTGATTGTTTGTATTAGCTTATCATTGCTTTCATTTTTGCAATATTATTTAAAAAACCAAAAAAAAACTGGAAAACAACAAAATCCCAAAAAACTCAAAAAATAGAAAAATCCCAAAAATCATACTTTTCGCTGCCCAAAGTCAAAGTTTACAAACGAAACTCAGCAATCCAAGAGAAAACCCTAGTTGGCATCTTTCAGTGGTATCAACGCAGTGATTCTGCCAGCCTGAGGGATTTGGGTCAGTTCTATGCATCCAGACAAAGCTGAGATTCACTGATATTACACCTGCCAGAGGGCACAGACTCAGTTGGGTATAGAGGATCCAGTAGACATGGTGATTTACATGATGGCACTAGGCAGAACCAGCAGGATGAGGCTGACAAGGAGATGCTCAAGACCCTCGTGAACACTCAACAGGCCTTGGACAGGCTATAGGACACACTTGATCGATTGGAGTTGGGAAGACGCAGGGACAGGCATGGTAGGTGTGATAGAGGGAGTAGGTCAGTATCATTTGTTGGTAGTCACAGGAGCAGTAGGTCTCTTTCATCAGATGATAACACAGTTGGCTCTCCTAGACGAGATAGGACAAGCACCCGTACTACAGACAAGCCATTGCAACTGCACTTCCCTCCTAGAAAGTACCAGGCGCAGGCAAACCCGTTGGAGGGAGTGGGATTTCAGGAGGCCATATTAGCAGCCACAGATGAGTGCACAGCTCTTCTCCCAGAGGTTAGAGAAGTATTTCCATTGCCTCAATATTGTGCTCAACGCAGAGATAGTAGGAGATTTAGGGGAGACAGGGGTGCTAGGCAGCAATAGAATAGTGACCTCAAGCGAGCTACTTTGGCCCCATTTCATGGCAGAGGGAGTATTAGTGCACGAGCTTGGGTGCACAAGTTGGACATCTATTTATCACTTAAGCCTTTGCCAGAGAGAGGTGATTCAGTTTGCAATACTACATTTAGAGGGGGTTGCTTACAACTGGTGGCACCATGGCTTGGTGACTCAAAATCATGTCCTTGTACACTCATATGCAAATTTCATAGAGAGGCTCGTCGCTAGGTTTGACAGGAAGGATGTGGAGTTATATTACAAGGATCTAGCTCTGATGAGGTAGACATGTCATGTAGAGACACATTAATGAGTTTCAGCATGTTGCACTTATGGTACCAGAGATGCCTCAGAGGTGTGTTGTGGTGCTCTTTATAGAGGGGCTTCAAGAGATACTTAAGAGTTTGGTCTAGGCTTTTAAGTCGAGAACCCTAGATGAGGCCATTGAGACTACCCTTAGACTTGACAGATCACCACTACCATCTTCTTATCATCAAGATAAAAAGCCCTCCAGGAGTACAAAGTCATCTCAAAGGCCCTCTACATAGGCCAAGAGTACACCACCTCCAACTCCCAAGTTAGATCAGGAGTCTCAGAATGAGTTGAGGAGGAAGTTATGTTTCACATGTCATGGGAGCCGGGACACAGATGCTTTGGGAAAGGCAAAGCATATCTTGTTGAGGTACTTTTAGATGTGGAGGATGAGCACATTCCGGATACAGATTTTGAGAGCCATGATGATGGGGTTGCGGTGACACGTGATGTGGTAGGGGGTACCATTGCTACTATATTTTGTGTTCCTAGTCATCGACCATTTGTAATGGAGGGAATTGTCAAAGAACATCGAATGCTATGCATGATAGATAGTGGTGCTACACATAACATCATCAATGAAAATTTTGTGGTCAATAACGGGTTGGAGGTAGAGAGTTTTGATGGATTCATTGTTATGCTAGCAGATGGTTTTAGAATGGGTTGCACTAGAAGGATACCACAATTATCCATTACATTGGGTGATTATTCCTTCAAAGATGATTATTATGTGGCTCGCATTGGAAGTACAGATGTAGTACTTGGGGTACAATGGTTGAAGTCTCTTGGGAGGTATGTCCAAGACTTCAACAAGACGAAGCTAGAGTTTACTCACATGGGTAAACACATTGTGCTTAAGGCACTAACACGGACATCTAAAAGCGGGGCAGCTAAGAGTATGATTGTTGGCCTTGACATTGAGGCTTTGAGAAGCATGGGAAAAGATGAAGAATCCAATCCTAAATTTCTGATTTCTAACAGCAGTGATAAGCCCTTAACTTTCAATAGCATTGCAGCCCCTGACCAAATGGAAATGATTGATATAGATGTTGTTAAAGGTACAAAAAATACGAGCATTGTATGGTAAATCATTGATTGTATCTCCTTATAGGACTGATTTGCAGCACTTTGGAGCAGAAGACATAGAGCTGTCACAAAGCCTTAATGAGGGCTGGTTGGAAAGGGCGAGGCATGCCAGGTTAGTGGCCCAACAAGCCAAACTCCAACTTCATCATATTCAGAACAGCTACCACTCATTGCAGGATGCTGAGCATAGGATGGCCACTTCAGATCATTTAGTTGTTGATCACTCTCCTAATGCCTTTTGTGAATTATTTGAAACACTCCTAGTGGGCCAGCCACTCATGAGTATACTATGACCGGTGTTGAGGATTTTCATAGCTTATCTTTGGTTGTATCACCTGTTCCCTTGGGTAGGACAGCAATAACTTTGTTGATTGGTGACTTTATGTTTCTTGACTCCAGTTGGATTAGTGACTGCCTTAGTCAGGATCATACAGTATTTCTTGAGTTGGCATTGGTTACCTCAGCGATTCAGCAATATGAGCGCACTGAGAAAGTAATCTATTGGATAGAGCCGGATTATGAGGTGATTTCCTTGGATTGGCACTAGTTTGACAACACGTTTGATGTCATGTGGATTGCTCGTCCGAGTTATGATAGCGAGACAGGGTGGCCATATGTATGGACTGTGTGGCATGAGGGAGTTCATTTTCACCTTATTGGGATGACCTGCATTTACGGATAGTTACTCTATGGAGATTGTTAGTATACAGTTTTTCCCTCTTCTCAAATTTAATCTCAGACTCTTTTAAAGAAAATGGGAAGAAGAATTAAAACTTAATACTAACAAATGAGTTTACCAAAGTAAACTCTCTGCAAATTATAAGGCGCAGCTACCTTCGAAAAAGATTTTCAATATGGTTTTATTGAACATAGAACAGTAACATTATGTGTGCTTTTCACCAGAAAACACTTAAGGAAAAACATTCAGTCCATCAACATGAATAGAATGTGCAGGTTTTTTGAGAAAATCATCTATTTCTGTTCCAATATCAAACTTTAAATTTTTTGAATCTAAACTTCAATAATAATTCACTCTGTCACTTCTAAGCACAGAATCCATTCATATCACAGTTAAGCTTTATCCAACACAACTCATCTCCATAAGAAAATAAATCAGATAAGATAAACAGCAGTATTTATCATTTCAAAAGCTTAAACATATACGGAACACCATAGGATATTTCATATATTCTGTAATACCAGTTTTCCGAAAACTTTGAAGTTGAGTTTTTTAGAAAATAGTTTCTATCCAACTCAGAGCCGAACCCTTAAACAGTTAAAAAATTTTCAATAAATAGCCTTGCAGGGCTGCAACAACTAACTTGGTAAAAAAAGTCTTTCTTGAAAAGTAAAAATCTCTAGATCCCCTAACTATCTTAAGCATTAAGCTATAAAAACTAGACTGGGAGCAAAAACGCCTCCGAGAAGCTGCCAAGTGTTCCAGACGGTTAAGTAGTTGAGGTCGCTGCAAGACGCGCTGCATTCCAATCTTCATATGCGGCTATAAACGCGGATATTACCGGTTGATGTGGCAAACCAATAAAACTAATCCTTTGTTTCCAGACTTCTTTTTCTCTTTTGATCTCGGCTACCTTTTCTTTGTGCCTAACCAAATGACCTTGCTGAAGGATCATCATTGATTCTATCTGCGCGACTTTCATAAAATGCTCGTTTGTAGGTGCCTTCATCCTTTTGAGCTCGTCAAACCAGGTGTTCACATCCTTGATTACCTGTTCAACTGACTTATCTGCCTCTTCATGGTTTTCCTAGCACCGTTCATCAATCCATTTTATATCGTTAGAAATGATCTCCTTAATAGTTCCCAGCCCTTTCATGAGATCCTTTACTTCGGAAATTCCCAGAGCCACAACTTCATTTCTCCATTCTATGCATTCCTTTATAACATAAAGAACTTTATCATCCAGTCCTGACACTGACCTCTCCGTGAGAAACTTCTGCGAACCGTACTCCTCAACTTCTTCGATCCAATGGAGTTCTTTGGTCCAAGTCGTCTTTTCAAGCTCCCACTCTTTAATCTTGGCCTCTGTTTTCTTTACTAGGTGATTTCCTTCATTATGGGTTTGATCCAGATGACTTAATTGCTTGCCAACCTCTAATTTTACACGCTCAACCCAATCATCGAATGCTTTACTCACCGCCTTGCTTCTTTGAATTTGGTCAAGAAATCGTTGATTATCAGGGGATTTCATGTCAATAGAGGCCGACATTTCATTCAAAGGAAAAGGTTCAGGATGTTGGATGGCATTGATGTATTGGGCCATACTCTTCATAGCCTCTTTCATTTCTTGTTTATCTTTGGCATCTTTCCAGACTCTATTGGCAATTTTCTTGTTTGACACCTCGAAAAATCTCATATCAGCGGCTCTGGTGTCTCTCCCTAAATCCACTTTGGATATCTGAAAGTCTTGGACTAAAGCTTCTCCTTCAGCTTTGTCTTCTTTAGGCTTTGCAATTTCTGCTATCCAGTGACCATTGTTTTCATCGAAATCAACTTTGGATTCCATCTTCATTTTCTTAACTTTAGAAGATTTTCCCAGGCACCTGCTTACTACATCATCAATGGGTACTGACAAAGGAACTACATTTCTTTTCTTGGCTACCGGGGTCTCCAACCATGGTGGGGCAGCAGAAGATTTCTTTTGAGTATCATAGTTATTCAAAAGAGCTAATGAGTCTTTCGAAATGTCCTCTGTTTCCTCCTGAATGTGCTGAACATCTGCCATCTCAGGTACACTGTGGTCTTCAATTGTAATCGCCTTTGGATCTGGATCTGATGAATCTAAATCCACTAAGACGCTGGGAGTAGCTTTCTGCCTCTGAACCCTCTCTTTTACCCTTTGGCTTGATCTGATCAACCGAACTTCGGGTTCAGCTCGATCTTGAACTTGAACTTGAACTTGGGAAGAAATTGGTTCAAGTTCGGGTTCAACTTCAGGTTTAGCTTTTCCTGCACAAGATTGATCAACACTTAAGTTAGTTAAAATAGAAGTT
>MU225106.1:0-12752 GCA_018584345.1 Thuja plicata | reverse complement strand
AATCTTGGAAACTGTATGAAATAACAGCCATAAATATTGATCACCTGTTTAGCTTCTTCAGAAAGCCTGCAATTTTCTTTTCCCCGCAACTCATAAACCAACTTTCCTGAAAATCTGTCATTTACTACTTTGAACAGACTGGAGAACTTTTCCTTCTGTAAGCATGTGAAGTAATCATATATTTTCATATCACCTGTCCATACTTCATGAGGTAATCCCTCCCAAGCCCTGCAACATGCTAAGACATAAACAAGGTAGGAAGACATATAAAATGCTGTTAAATTTGTCACATTTAAGAGATTTCTGTGGAGTTCCTCTGCTATTAGGTCGGCCCAGTCTATAAACTTATCTCCTTCTATAATCTTCTGGATAAAGCAGTACATCCAATTTTCCCAATGAAATGCATGAGGATTCCCTTTTACCCTATTTAAAAGAAGAACCATATCGGCAATGTCCTTTCGGAAGTGTTCAATTGTCAGAGGCTTTGGCAACCTGGATCCTTCTTTCTCTGGTTTCGCAAGCCACGCCTAGACTATCGAGGAGCTGTATTTTTTCTTATCTGTCTCGTACACATGATCAACTTCCGCATAGGTCCATGGTTCATACGGCTCTTTATCTGGAATTCGCAGGGCCGCCATTAACGTCTCTCGACTGATTTTCACCAAGATTTCTCCTGACGCATCCTTAATACATCTATTCTTGGCGTAATACTTGTTGGTGCACTCCAACACTAGTTCAGGGCAAATTAGAGCTGGAGGAAATGCAGCGGCATCTAAAAGTCCGCTTCCTACTAGCTTCCTAGAAAAAGAACCCTCGGAAGCATTTCAGACTCTATTACAGAGCTCCCCTAAGCTCACATTCAACAAGAAGGTGTCCCCTATCTCTGGAAGAGAAACTAACAGGTGGGTTCTAATCTCTTATTTAGGAAGTTTTGGACAGAACAACGGCATCTTACCAATATGAAGAGAAAAGACTTACAACACAGAAAGAGCCTCTGAAAACTGAAAACTGCAAAGGGGAAGATTAACTCACCAATTTCTTGCACTCCTGTTTTCTGTAAATTCCTCACCACCAATTTCGTTGCTCCTTCTCCAAACGAAATAATTAACAGGAAAGCCTTAATTATTTCTCATTTATTCACAAATGCCTTATAAGATCCCTAATAAATCTTCGGAGCATGTCTATAATGAATGCTTTTAATGGAAAAATGATTGATTTAACATGTCCAGACACTCTTATTTAATCCGCCCGGTATTTCGGCACGAATATCTCAACTCCCAAAGAAAATCTTTGACAGCCAAATCTGTATATTAATGACTCCCTCTACATCATGCCGCCAACTGTCATTTCCAATTCTCACATGCACAAACCATCTAGCTAAGTGTGACAATCTTTGTACGGCAGCTTCCAAAACTTAATAAATACCTGGAGCGTTGTAAAACAGAAATTTCCTTTTTGCAAGAGAAGAAAAACCCGCCAAATTCTCCGTGTATACGACATTATATTACGAACGTGAACTTGAACTTGAACTAACTTGAGGTTCAGGACTAGGTTCAAGTTCAGGTTCATCTTTGAGACTGACAGAATCTTGAAGGATAGACAGAAAAGGGTATTGGGTTGAACTTGAACTTGAACCAACCTAACATAATTCAACTTCAACTTTAACTTCAACTTCAACTTCTACTTCAGGACTTTTACTGACCAAGACTAAAATCGAAGGCTGAGAAAAGAACGAAGGTAACAGAGATGATGTGGTCTACTTCTCCTACGTTTCACACAGCAGAGACGATACCTTGATGTGGGATCCAAGCAATGGTTTTATCATCACACTGACAATTCAGAGCCCAGGTGAGTTGTTCTAGGTATCGATATTACATGGCATTTATATCAGAGTGGAGCAGCGGGAGCACTCAGTGTTTTGTATACAATATGTTTGGGATTGTGGTGGTACAGTGATGCATTGCTTGTGGGCAAGCAATCTCCAGGAAGGGAAGACTGTAATGTTCCCTTTCTAGGAGACAGAAGATCAGTTGATGGCTGGCCTATCACCTGAGTTCCCATAGGCCAACAGGTTGATAAGGGGGCTCATTATGGGGCTTCTTGTGCGGATTCATGTTGTTTTGACCAAGGTTCCAGTTTAACGGCAAGGCTCTGACAGTATCAGGGGATCAGAGAGCTTCAAACAAAATTTGGTTTTGAGCCCTAGTTTGCATTTTATGAGTAAATGAGGAAATAAATAATTATTTCCTGAGTTTGGGTTATAATAAAATAATAATAATAAGGTGATATTATATTCACTTTACAATAAATTATAATAAAATAATATAAAGTGATATTATAATCACTTTATTATTAGAATAAATTATAATCAGTAGTAGACCCCCCTTTCCTAAGCACTTAGATATAAAATATTCAAATAAACGGGGCCAACATTTTGATAATAATATTTTCCCCTTTATGGAACGAACTTTTCATGAGGGGGTAAATTTTAATGAAGAAATAACAATTTTGGAGGGAGAAAGCCCTAATAGGGTTCCCACTTGCTAGAGGGAAAATAAAACAAGTTTTGAGCCTTCATTTTCAGGGATCCAAGTTATTATTTTATCTCAGCATTCACGGCAGAGCTTTGTATAGCAGGGTTGCAGCAATAAAAGTCTTCAAGAACAAAACCTCTTGGAGAGTATACGTTGGACGTCCCCCCAGCTCATTCAGAGATAGAGAATTCATTGTTTTATCAACTTAGAGAGCATTTTGTTAATCAGAATTGTGGAGAATCTACAGATTGCGGATAAGAAATCAAAGATTTATTGCAGATCAAGGAAGAGCAGCAATAATTAGCATCAAAATCATTCCCAACTGAGCCATACTTATCCATACAGCTGATGCCACTTTGTAAGGAAAGGTTTTCCGGCATGATTTTGCAGTGTGAAGGTGCAATTATCAACTAATGTTCAGATCGGTCACTCCTGGGGCAGGTTTTGATCAAGTTTCAGATTCATTTCATTCCCTCTAGGGTCGTACAGTACCTAGCTATAGCTGACACCAGTTAGGGCATCATCCTGTAGCAGATTTCTATCATTTGGTGCTTGTAATTGCTCAGTTTTAGAAAGCAGGAGAATTTCAAAAATCAGTAATATTCATTCTTGTGCTCAAATTACCTAGAACGATCCCTCGGGATCAAATTGTTTGATCTTAGAATAAAATAAGTTATATATATATATATATATATATGTTACCCGCGGACGCATTTCCGGCAAAAATTGACCCGTCCCCGTTTCCGGGACGTCTCGGAAACTCGGGCACTTCCGGACACCTTTCCCTTGGCTGTCCCACAAAATTAATGTTTCAGTTTTGATAATTTGTTTGATTTCCACTCTCATGTGAACTCTAAAGTTAAATTATTTAACACAAATATCATATGTTAAGGTTCTATAATTTATATAAGCATGTGTTATCCATGTTTTTATATGAATATTTAAAATTTCCCTATATATTTTAAATTTTCCCTATTTTTTATATAGTTGTTCCCACTACCGTCCCACTCCGAGAGAAAAAAATCCGTCCCAGAAACCCGTTTCCCCGTCCCCACGTCACCCCATCCCGGAAACCTGGGGTAACAAATATATATATATATATATATATATATATATATATATATATATATTTCCAGATTTCCGACATTACTCCAAATTTGCCTAGTGCGATTTCATGTTGTCATTTGGCTTGAAAGGAATAAGAAATTCAGATTTATATTAGCTTAGGTGTATTTGATTTATAGGTGATTGTTTGTATTAGCTTATCATTGCTTTCCTTTTTGCAATGTTCTTCAAAAAACCAAAAAAAATCTGAAAAACAACAAAATCAGAAAAAAATCAGAAAATAGAAAAATCAAAAAAATCATACCTTTCGCTGACCAAAGTCAAAGTTTACAAACGAAACTCAGCAATCCAAGACAAAACCCTAGTTGGCATCTTTTACTATTGCATACAATGCTCAAGTATTTCAATTTTATTATCTATTGCATTTGATTGAAATACAATTTCAATTATTGATACTAAGAGATGAAATTATCAACAATAATGGAACCTAATATATGACGCAGCCTTGTATTCTGACTCCAAATGGATTGCAGCTTGCACACGATGAAGGGAATCCTCCAGGCGTCTAAGTCTGTGACCATAATGAGTAATGTCCCACCCCAGATGGACAATTGCTAACACAAATTTTCTGCCTTTTCGGTTTGTTTTGGTAAATGTTGTGATATATTGGCAATGTTTGATAAACAATTTAATGCAGAAAAAACAGGACTTGTTGGAATAATAATATTTTAACACAAACTGAAATTCCATTGGGAATACACAGCTGAAAATCCAAGATTTTTATACCAGCTTAAATACTCAGTATTTTCACAATATATTGACAACCCAGTTCATAAAATAACCCCTATTATCTAAAACAAAAATACCCAGAAAATCAAGGAGTTACAATTCATGAACTCACAGGTAAACATGCCTTGAATCCCTCTGAAAATGGATGCCAGAATAAAGTATAAAGTTTGCAGCAGTCATACAACAAATAAAATAATCCTCAAGCCACTGAAAATGGAGTCTTCAATCAGCTATTTAAAAACCCCTGTTAGTTCTAGAGATAACTACTCTAAATCTGCACCAATACGATTTCCACGTGCCAATGAAGAAGTCGCACACCGACAATAAAGATATTCAATAATAATTGTTTTCAATAACTTCCAATATGCAAATAAACCCTTGCAAAATCTAATATAAATCTCCACCTTTAAGCACAAACATGACCTCTGAATAAAGCCACCAGTATTTGCACAATCGAAGAGAGGCTACATTCTCCAAGATTGAAAATTACAGCGAAACCCTAGGTTTCTTCCTCAAAGCCAAAGCTTCTTCAGGAAAGACAAATGTTGAATGATTCAAGAATGAATGAAATGAAATCCAAATCCCCCTTTGTAATGTTTAATTTGCATTTTTCTTCATCTCCTTTAATTTACTTTAATTTCATTTATTTTTTCCTTCCTTTTGGTGCACAACATTAAAATATAAAGTATATTTTAATAATCACTTTTATCTCCCTTTAAATTGGCACTTTACATTATTCCTCATATGCACTTTATAATTTGACTTTATAATCATTAAATAATCCCTTTTAATAATAAAGTCAAATAACATTTAATGATGTGCACTTTCCTTAATAAATTATTACTTTATTAATAATTAAAATGTCATAACTCCAAAAATACTCATTATTTCTCGATTCTGTCAGAACTAGGAGGTCAACTAGTGTTTCCACTGCGCATCCAACTGCCTTACTAAAAATAGTAAGAGTCCATCTCTATCAACCCTTGACCTGATATAATTAGTAAATCCTTGAATACTTGATCAATAAAGATGCCAAGGGTCATCACTGCAACTGAGGCCGGTCCAGGAGCCCTGCCAAATATAGAAATGTTGGATAAATGACTTACTATAATATAAATAGTAAGTGTACCAAACTGACCCAAAAGAAGAGCAATCCTAAACACTTCTGATCTCTAGAAGGGAATTGGCCCATTGAACTGCCAACTGGGACCCTCTGACCAGCAAACTTAGCCTACGAGGGCCAATAATAGGCTAAACCAAACCACCAACCATGTCATCTCAAAAAGGGGACATTACAGTCCGCCCTCCCTGAAATTGCTTCCCCCGAGCAATCTCAAAAACAAAATAACACACTAGTCCACCCAGATCCCAAGGGTAGAACTGTGTAATGTCCCTGCTGATATCGACTAGCTCCTGTAACACCAACACCAGGATAATTAGCAATACTTGCCAAACCAAATCAATACCAACCACTAGTGTCGCAGGAGGAAACAACTCAAAGAGAAGTAACTCAGAAGGTTGACAAAGTTTACTTCCCAAAACTGCGCAAAGTGAATTGGCATACACGTTATCGAACACATGCGCCACTGAACTATGCATCTGAAAGAGGTCATGCACATAAGGGTCAAAAGTAAAACCGTACATACCTGGCACCATGTACACACCCAAAAACTCTTGTGCAAGCCTTGTCTGAAATACCGATGCACTGAAAGGATCCCAAACTCTAAATAGAAGCTTGCTGAGAAGAACATCCTCAGACTTTTGTTGCTCAACGTTGAGCTCAACTTCACTGTGCCAAAAGTGGTGAAGCCAATCAATGGGACCCACCCAAACTGCGGTGCTAACCCTGTCATCACTCAAGTCCCAAAGCACACTAGACTCACATCCATCTGCTATGTGGAGATATAAATCACGGAAGAGTCTGCAACACCACAACTATCTCCAACCCCTGCTAGACTCCCATGGTTGTGCTGACTCTGCAAGTAACTCCCCACCGAAGGTGGAGTCGAATACTCACAACTACTACTTCCATCTACGGAAGATGGTGAGTACCCATCCCACAAAGGATGGTACAACCTCGGAGCCAATCCAAACTTATATATCATTCAATCCCCCATGTGTGGATCAAAAAAGAAGTGATGAGTACTCCTCCCTATGCAGTCACGATAAGAGGCTCCCACCTCAGTCAATGGTTGACTGTCATAGTTCTGAATATAACCTCTATCATTTGACTCATCACCAACAACACCTGCAGTAGATGTAACCACAGGATAACCTTGTGCAGCATGAGGTTCTTTGCTACACTCAACAGATGCACTCATCTTATCTGTATCAACTGCACCTGTAACTATGATAGGTGTGGCCACATCCTCAACCTGCTCACAACCATAATTCGTGGATATAAGATCAACACCAATTGTTATTGTACAAGACTGTATTGTATCTGTAGATGGTGAAGATTATGTCATACTCAACTCCACGGTAAGCTCCTCAATCTGTGACTGAGACTCACGAAGCGCCAACTATGCGCTCTCCAAGGAGTCCATAGTCACCTCAAGCCCATGAATGAGCTCATCTACCTCCTCTTCCTTTCCCCTCAGCGCATCATAATAGATACCATCAAGCATGAGAAGATGATTTCTATCTGCCAATAATTTTAAATAGTTACGTTTCATTATTCCAATGGCTTCTTGAAGTGCATGGAACTCTGCCAGGGAAAGGTCACTATCACCGTGCTCATCTGACACAGAGTACCCCAACCAAACGTAGCCAAAATCTAGCGAGCAACATTAAAGTGCTCTATGGATGTGGCAATCATGTTGTCATTAACCTTAAGTTGCCCAACCAAATGATGAGGACTCTAAAACCAATGACTCCCATACAAGTGTTCCGACCCAAAATTTGCACTGTGATATGAGGTTGTATCTACATCATTCACCTCATGATAAACAGTATCATGGGTGCTTTCATTAGTGCACACATCAACAACTAAGGTACTGCTGTTATGTACCTCAAAAGATGGCTCAATTGGTAAGGTGGAAGTTGTTTTGATAATCTCTTCGCCCACTTTTCCTTCCAATGTAACTACATCACCATCCAAATCACAATCTTGGGAGTCAATGCCACTAAATGAAATTTCTAACTTGTTTTCTAAGGTCTGATTTACAAAATCAGACTTGCTATGACTTGAATTTTCAACACATAAATCATTTTTAACACCCAAATCTTGAGTGTCATTGCTAGGAATCTTCATACAACCCTCTTCCACACGTGGAACGGTTGTTACCTCATGAAAGTGCAAAAAATTCTGACTGCTGCTGCAAAAATCAGAACTGTTAGAGCTTGTGTCATCTGCACATTCCTCATCTTTGACACTTCTTACTTGCGTGCCAACATTGGTAGATCCTTCCACAACATTTTCGACATTTACTAACACATCTACATCATGATTAAGCTCAATAATTTGGCTGCAATGTAAATCAGCATGTGTATAAGTCTCCTTAATCTCAATGGCTTCAACATGGGATCCTCTTTGTCCTTCCAAATGATGTGATTGATGAATCCCATCATCTTCATGCAACATGTGCATCTCCAAATCTACCTCCTTCATGGCTTCCTCTTCAATGGATCTGAGGTCTTCCTCAAGCTCCTTTACCACATTATTTGTGCATTGGTGGTTAGTCTCCCGAAAATCTTTGCAAGTGAAGCATAGACCTTGTCTTCTCATTTCAAGCCTACTCATTATGGGAGTTCCTATAACCTGATCATTGAGTTTGGAAGTAGAACCACCTTCATAATCTGATTTAGTAGCTCTACCATACCTACTCATGTTGTACCCATGACTGAAAGTTTTCCCTTTAGATGAAATTGACTCCTTATACACCCTCCTAATGTACTTTACCTACCCAATCTTGTCAGACCTCAAGATAACAACAAAGTCCAGAAATTTATTAAGAGAGTACTGTGCTTTAAAAGCATCTGGCATATTCTCACAGTCCTCAAGGAGTCAAGGAGCTTCTTGTTCACATCTTTCCCTAATCTTGATGGCATCCTATTCAATCTCTTCCCTGGATTTCCCTACAATACTGTAGTAATCCATATCTTGAACTTATGAGTGTTGGTTACTCAAAAATCAACTATGTGAGCTCCATGAATTTTCAAATCAAACTCCAACAGGGTGGCAGGAAACCGCTATGATACCACTGTAATGTCCCACCCCAGGTGGACACTTGCTAACACAAATTTTCAACCTTGTTTGGTTTGTTTTGGTAAATGTTGTGATATATTGGCAATGTTTGATACAACAATTTAATGCAGGAAAAACAGGAGATGTTGCAATAATAATTTTTAACTCAAAACTGAAATTGCATTGGGAATACACAGCTGAAAATTCCAGATTTTTATACCAGCTTAAATACTCGGTATTTTCACAATATATTGACAACCCAGTTCATAAAATAACCCCTATTATCTAAAACAACAATATCCAGAAAATCAAGGAGTTACAATTCATGAACTCACAGGTAAACATGCCTTGAAACCCTCTGAAGATGGATGCTAGAATAAAGTATAATATTTGTAGCAGTCATACAACAGATAGAATAATCCTCAAGCAACTAAAAATGGAGTCTTCAATCAGCTATTTAAAATCCCCTCCTAGTTCTGGAGATAACTACTATAAATCTGCACCAATAAGATTCCCACGTGCCAATGAAAATGTCTCACACCAACAATAAAGATATTCAATAATAATTGTTTTCAATAAATTCCAATCTGCAAATAAACCCTTGTAAAATCTGATATAAATCTCCACCTTTAAGCACAAACGTGACCTCTGAATAAAGCCACTAGTATTTGCACAATCGAAGAGAGGCTATGTTCTTCAAGATTGAAAACTACAGCAAAACCCTAGGTTTCTTCCTCAAAGCCAAAGCTTCTTCAGGCAAGACAAGTATTGAATGATTCAAGAATGAATGAAATGAAATCCAAATCCCCTTTTATAATGTTTAATTTGCATTTTTCTTCATCTCCTTTAATTTACTTTAATTCCATTTCTTTTTTCCCTCCTTTTGGTGCACAACATTAAAACATAAAGTATATTTTAATAATCACTTTTATCTCCCTTTAAATTGGCACTTTACATTATTCCTCATATACACTTTATAATTTGACTTTATAATCATTAAATAATCCCTTTTAATAATAAAGTCAAATAACATTTAATGATGTGCACTTTCCTTAATTAATTATTACTTTATTAATAATTAAAATGTCATAACTCCAAAAATACTCATTATTTCTCGATTATGTCATAACCAGGAGGTCAACCAATGTTTCCACTGCGTATCCAATTGTCTTACTAAAAATAGTTAGGGTCCATCTCTATCAACCCCTAACCTACTATAATTAGTAAATCCTTGAATACCTAATCAACAAAGATGCTAAGGGTCATCACTACAACTTAGGCCAGTCTGGGTGCCCTGCCAAATATAGAAATGTTGGATAAATGACTTACTATAAATAGTAAGTGAACCAAATTGACCCAAACGAAAACCAATCCTGAACACTTCTGACCTCCAGAAGGGAATTGGCCAATTGAACTGCCAACTAGGATCTTCTAACCATTAAACATAGCTTACGAGGGCCAATAATAGGCTAAACCAAACCACCAACCATGTCATCTCAAAAAGGGGACATTACATAACGCTGTTCTAAAACCCCATGCGATCAGTCCTAGAGGTTGGTGTTCAACCTATAAAGCCCACGTGGTTTACTACTGAGTGTGGTTGCCTTGTATTCACCCCAAACGCTGGTCTAGAGGCTGCAATTTAATTGCTAGCTGTCCCTTTTATTCTCCGCAACTACTCTGATAAAAACTACTGTGAATACCTCGAATTTTCAAAGCATTTAATTCCATTCATGGCTCCTGAATGAAGCCATAGTTGATTGCAAAAATCGATGGGTTTTTCACCATCTCTGATTGCCCAAGCTCATGAAGAATTCCATTCCTCTAAGCTTAAAATTTTGAAAACCTTGCTCACCAAACTTCTCTTCACCAATTTCAATATTCAAGAATGCATAGAATGGATCGATTTTTGGCTTTTTGACTTTATATATTTCCCATTGACAAATCAACCATGAATCTTCCGCCTCACACTTCACATAACTTGAAAATACATTTGCTTTTGATGAAGTTTGAGTATAACATTAAATAATAACTCCCTCCAATACTAGGCGCCATAATTCAAACACATAAAATATTCATTAAATGAACTTGGCACCACAAGACTTTATAATAAGCCATTAATAATAATATTAATTAAGTAGAGCTTAATTAATAACTAAATAACATAGGATTAGCTTATTAAATTTCTCCAAGTGGTCAACTTTGAATCCAAATGTTCACTGCCAAAGCCAAACACCCAAGTGCCTTGCCAAAAATGGTAACTGACCAAAATTGACTTACTATAAATAGTAAGTCCCTCAAAATGAGCCAAACAGTAAATGTAGAGGCAGGGTCCTGATCCCAAATATCAGTGAAGAGAAGTAATGTCACCTCTACCAAAGGTAACGGCTCAAACCAGAGACCCTCAAACCATGACATTAGCCCATGAGGGTCGCAATGATGGGCTAACAACTCAACCACCGACACTGGCTAAAAAGGGGGCATTACAGTATGCAAAGGTTAATTGCAGATTTCAAAAAGTATTTTTTATATTTTGAGACTTTTCTTTAGTAGGAATCTCATTCCTTGCTAGCCATACCTTCTTTAAACGATCATACTACTAAAAATTTATTTTGACCAGCAAAAAGGTTTTTATCTTACTGTTATATTTTTCTACCAGCCTAGGTTTGCAACCTGTACACTTTCTATCAAGTATTTGAAAGTTTGATGATGATTTGTGGGAGTTGTACACTACGGAACTTGGTGCAGGAGCACCCGGGCAAACAGGCAATCAGCACCACAGAACAAATATTTGTCGGTTTGTTTTCCTTAATTTTATTTTTGGATTTGTTTAGCATCTCTCTGTGTTGTCGACTTTGGTTCTCTGTTTAGTTGGCTGTGATAAGCGACATCTTGCTTCTGTTCCCTTATGCTGAACTTGTGCAAATGGGAGCTTCGGAACCAGGCATGGATATCCATCAAGTCCAATGTTGCGGTATACATGTAGTCAAATGTGGAAACACAAACATGGCACATAAACTGTTTGAAAGAATGCCTCAAAGATGTCTCATGGTTTGCAATGATCGGTTGCTACAATGGCAACGCAACATCATTTGCCAACATCCTTCCAGCGTGTAGAGCATGGCATGAAAATTCGTCTGTCAAATGTCAAACTTGACTGCCTATATGGAGCATACAAAGGCTACAAAAATTATGAGGGAGAATCGATCCAAGGGAATGTGCAAAGGCATCAAGAAGACATACCGCCAGGTCAATAAAGGCTAAGGGATATATTCCTTGATGGCAAACAATAAAACAGAGCTCTTAATTCATGGATCCGTTGAAGTTGCAGGAGAAATGAATTAGTGACAGTTTCATAAAAGGCTTTTAAATTCAGAAAGAATGAGGAGAATACGAAAGGTCAAGGGTTGCAAATTATAAAATGTAACAAAGACAAGGAGATAGTGGGGGAAGGTGGTTGGCTAAGAAAGGGAGTGTGGAGGGCTGCACGGTGGTGTTGTAAGCTGCTAACGGAGGTCTCAGTATTTGCCAAGAAAGAAAAGATGTGAGAGTATAGTGAGTGGAGTAAGTGAACAACAGATTGGAAAATAATTGAGCTGAGGTTAATTATCTGATTTGTTTTTTTTGTGAGGAAGAGAGGCCAATGAAAGGCCAAGGTCATTAAAAATGTTTGTCGATTTGAAGCAAATAAAATCATATTTCTTAGTTGCAATTATAAACGCAGAGACTCTATTTGGTGTTAATGTGTGTTAGTTGCCAATAGGATCTACCTGGTTACGATAGTACAAAACTGGAACATGCATGGAACAGAGATGGAACGTAAAGGAGACACTATATAACCAGCAACCATCTTACAATCAGTAAGTACACAACATAGATAGGTCTAATTATTTTACTGCAGTTTGTTCTATTTCCACACCAAAAGATAGATCTTACAATAATGTGTTGCACTCTTATATAAAGAGCCAAAGGTTGGTTCGAGGCCAACCATTTTCCAACTAATTACTACTAACAGACATTGACTAAACATACTTTAACCAAACCCGACCATTGTCATGTCCCCATTTTGGCTGACATTGTTTGGCGTGCCGGATCAGTCTATCACGGGCTCTTGTAGACTGGTGGCGATGTAAAGAGAGTCATCTTGTTGATCATTTGGAGATCAGTTGGTTGTATAT
>MU225105.1:4347489-4370839 GCA_018584345.1 Thuja plicata | reverse complement strand
GATACATTTTCTCGAGAACTTGATGCTACCTTTCCCTTCCAATTATTTGTTTTCCAAATACTCCTTTCTCCCTTCTTGATTGAATTGGTTTTCAATCTTTGTTGCATGTCTGTAGGTGGTTCCTAGCAACTCAACGTTTACAAAATACATCCGATTTTGATATCGGTTTAGCCCACTATGGTACTTAAAAACTCGATCCTTTTCTATATGTTGCATGTCGCCCTTTGTGGATAATGCACGGAAGGTATTGGGGTAGTCTTAGATATATTGTTACTATTTTTTCATCGAGGCAGCTACCACAACATATATGTCTCACTATATGTATCTTCCTATAATGTTATTCTATGGTGTGCTCCGCAAAATCTTCCCGTGTGGGGCTATCATATATGTGGGAGTGATATAAACAAAAAATAAGAGATATACATGTGATCTTTTATATGCAAGATTTCATTGATAAATTTACTGTGATAATTTTGAAAGGTCAAACTAAGTACTTTGATCATGAAGTAAAACCGTGCAATGGAGTTTAAAGACTTGATAATATTGTGATCCAGCCGGTCGATTATGCTAAAGCTAGTTTAAAGAAAGCACAATGGAAAGTAGGTCAATATGTTCCAAACTATAATGAGTACATAAAGGTCGCTGCAACAACCAGAGCAAGTGGACTATTATTGTTGCACCCCATCCTCCTAGGAGTTCCTGATTTGGACGATGATGCTATTGAGACAATATTTCTCAATAAATCAAGATTTAATGAGCTTGTATGATTGATGGGAAGCTTAGTTGATGATGTTCGTGACTTCCAAGTTGGCTACCTTCTATTTGAATTTGATTATTGAATATAAGATTAAAAAAACTTATCGTGATTACAATAATCACAATTATTTTGTTCTTATGAAGGATGATAAGCTCCATGGACAAACAACATCGGCAATTTCTTCTTATATGAAGGATCATCCTGAATGTTCGGAAGAAGAGGCATTAGCTCTCATCAATAGCCTTTTCGACCAACTTCTTACAGAATCAACATGGGAATATTTGAATCCCAACAAAGTGTTACCCAAATGGGATGATTTTAACTTCAATCTTGGGAGATAAGATAAGATAAGATAAGATAAATTATTAATGTCCAACAAGAGACCACCAAGGGTCTAAGGAACTAGGAACATATAGAGCAAAACAACCAACAGCAGGAGCACCAAATGGTGTCCGAGGAAAGAGCAATAGCAAGAAAGAAGAAAACAGAAGAACCAGCGAGAGCGCCTAGAGGCTCTTTCTAGGTGAGAAGTAATCAAGCACCGAAGGATACAATCTGAGACTAGAAGGAGCCCCGGACCGTCTCTAAGTAACACTAGTGGTGGAGTGTTGCTGCCGAGTGTGATCTTTATGATCTATACGAGGTCTCACAAGCCTAGTGTGTCCAGAAGAAGGAGGACCGAGAGGATGCTTCGTGCCGCGGGTAGGAGACGCCGAAGTGAAAAAGGATGTGATAAGATGATCAAATCTCTGGCTGGACGGGAACATAAGCTGGAGGGTGGAATCCCGAAGTCGTGTGGTCTCTTGAAGATAAAGAGCAAGGCATGGCTGATCGATGTATCTGAAGGAGGCAAGGGAACTGCACTCTCTGAATAGGGAGCAGAATCTCCCTCTGATTTCGTAGTAAATGGGACATCAGAAAATGAAATGTGCCTCAGACTCAGTCTCCAACAAGGTGCAAAGGCGGAAAATCCGGTCAGCCCTGTCAATGTGGTGATCTATCTAGATGCAGAGCCGGTGAGAGCCAACTCTGAAAGACCCCAAAGAAATACAAAGAGCGTGACTCCATCGGTAGGCCAATTATGAAGGACGCAGAATACCCCATCAATAATCTCCATATAGTGCTCGGCATAGGAGGCCATCCTGGGACGAAGCCCTCCAGGAGGGTTGCACCAGGTCGTGGTGATATAATGTCTATAGATGTCGAGTCTGACGTGGTCATTCAGCTCCTGCTGGGAGGGGAGGAGGTGGAGTTCAAAGCTTTTATGTATGCAGAGATGGATTTCCATACCATGATATGGGAGTCAAGCAAAGAGTGTTCAAATTTGTTTCTGATCTAGTTAAAGTTTAGAAAAAAGTATTGTCTCTATCATCTTAATGCCAAAATATAAATTTACTGCACAGTTGTCCAAGGGGTTGAGCTTCATCTATTAAAGTGTTGGGTTCTAATTGTGGAGGCCCAATTTCGATTCCCCATAGGGACATCTTAGGTGGAATTCTAAGTTGTGACTCTTGGTCTTCCATAGGTGGCATCTGATGTGGGGGTGTTTTTAAATAAAAAAGGATTTCAAAGTGTTGCATCTTGGTCTTTCATGGGTTTATTCTAATGTGTTTCTCTCATAATTGATATTCAATTTTGAAAAAAGAAATCTCAGTATTTCTACTCCTTTTTCCAGTATTCTCTGTGTTAATCTAAAGTAGCATGAATAAGCACTTTCAATTAAATGTTGGATTCCATATCTTATGAAAATATTGTATAATTGACATTAGATTTCAAATATCCTTGATCCATCTGATGCTGAAGTTTTATATAAATATAATTAGAAATATATTACCAATATAATAATTTCCAAGTTAAATTGTAATATTTATGGTTTTGAATAATCATAGAACGCGCCTTTTTGAATGCATTCAAAACTTTAACTTCATTTTTTGTATGAATATCTACTTTGGTATAGTTGCTCACAAGTCGCACTAAAATAAAGTATTTCTTAAATCCCTTCATTTATATTGGATAGGTAAATATCCATGATGTATTAAGAAGGGAAAATTATCCACCTTTAGTGTTCACCTATGCCATGTTAAGTATTCTTCACAGTTCAAGAAAATGACTTTCGCCATAGTATTGGTGAATATAGAGGCTATTTTATTCTTTATTAATGTAGAATTTTAGATTAATATTGTTCACGGTTCATATTTTTGGTGAAAATAATAGCTATTTGTTCTTAATAATGATACAATTCTAGATTAATAATGTCTTCTTGAGGAATATCTCAAATTAGAATGAAATTGTAGACTAACAATGTTTCCTTAAGCAAGGCTAAGTTGAAGTTATATGTTGGTGATGGCTATGAACGGTTGGTTAATCATGTAGAAGAAGGATAAGTTTAAAATTTAATGCTTGTGATGGCTCTCGTGTAGCATGTCACCGCTATTTAGAAGGTAGGGTATACAAGAAAGGATGATATTACTTTGGAAATCTTTGACTGAGGCGGTATAACCCCATTTTTCAAAATCATGAAGGGAAGTGATAGGGACCTCTCAAAATAGTTTTTGAATAGCTGGAAGAATGGAGTAGTCATTTTGAGGGGGTTAGAATGAAAATGTCGATGGAACTTATTGCGCAACTCACTGGGTTGAACTGTGAAAGTAGCAAGTTTTCTCGGCTCAATCAAAAATAGGCTTACCAATATTACGTCTCTCTTTTCCTAGGTTTGGCAATAGGGATCGAGAACCTAATGTTAGGATTGAAAACTCGAAAACACCTTTAAAACTGCGCAACGGGGAATGGATAAAAAGGCTTGAGGGTGACATTGAGAGCCTGATCACATTTTATAGAGTCATGCAATGCATAAATTCATTGTGGAGGTGCTTCTTCTAGCCAAAAAGATCAAGAAGAAGAAGAAAAGAAAAAGCATTGAGAAGAAAAAGAGGGAAGGACTAGGGGAAAGGCTACCAACAACCCTTTCATCTGGGAGGAGCTACAGAACATGGTAGATGGATGGGGCTATATCTCTTGAAGCCCCCTTGTTGTTTCTCTCAAATTTTTCTACACTTAGTTGTTTTCTTGTTTATTTTAGAAATAGTGATGATTGTACTTTTGTCAATGTAAACTCTCTATAAGCTCTTTGATGCTTTGTCGGGTTGACCTCCAAGCCCTATTATTTTTTATCCTGATGGATGGTTTTTTGTTTGCATGTATGCTTTATTTTATCATGGAAAATTAGATGATTTGTAACTTTTAGGAGCTCTGAATATCACAATACAATGTGGCTCTAAAAGATCCTGCTAAACCAAGAGTAAGTAAAATGTTTCAAATTCAAGCTACTTTATTTGCTAATCTATATTCTACTTCACATGAAGCCAACAATGTAGTTTATTTTTTGCTAATTAATGTAATGAGGTTTGATCCAAGTTGAAAACATAACTTCCCATACCGATTTGATTTAATCTCTATATATCAACACTTCAATCTAAATCTATCAAAAATACCAAGGAATTGAGGACTTACAACCATAGTGGATGTTGTGGCGACTTGTTCTTGGAATGTGTTAAAAATAGGTCACAAAATGGCACAAGCCCAACTCTCAAGTGGATCAAAGGGTTGATTTACACTTCAAAATTATAATAAGGATCTCTCCAAAGTCTTTAGGAAATTGATTTTTAAATTTGTCAAAACTAGGACCTACTAGATTGATTTTGATACCGATTGAGCTACGTGAGTCAAGATCACACATGCTCGTAGTTGCAAGTGAATGAGAAAGTGTAAAATTAATTGATATTGAGGAAGTGGAGTAAAAATAAATATTCCTTTACATCATTATGATACAACTTACAATATTTAATCCACTTTATAATGCAATCAGGGATGAGTAATGACAACCAGTATAAGACCAAATATATAGAATATAGGCATGCAACTTATAGCGACTACAAGTATAAATAGAAATACAGAAAAGCAAGCCTAGATTAGAAGAATATCTACAACAAGAATATTATACAGCGATATTCCTTTATTTCACGATGATAAAACTCACAATATATGATCAACTTTATACTTCAAGCAATGATGACAAACTACCAACTAGAATACAAGCAGAAGTCTAGAATATACATGTGCAACTTTTGGCAACTATAAGTATAAATAGAAATACAAAAAAGAAGGCTTAGCTATGGGCCTATTTGTTTCGCGGAATTAATGCATGTCGAAATTGCCAATTCTGGAATTGAATCCATTTTGGGATTCTGCTATTCTCAAAACGAATTCTAGAATATGGGCTTGTCCTGTTTGGTTCACCTAGAAGATGACTGAGAAGATGCAGATTCTGCGTTTGGTTCCACAAAACTGGAATTGGAATTGGAATTTTGTTTTTGCACACACATCTATGTATATACACACACGCGCGCGCATGTATATATACACACATACACACATGTGTGTATATACACTCACGTGTGTGTGTGTATATACACACATGCATATATACACACATGTGTGTATACACATACATGAATATATATACATGTATATACACACATGTGTATACACACACATGTATATATACACACACATATATATATACACATACACATGTTTGTATATACACACATGTGTATATACACATAGATGTGTATATATACACACATGTGTATATACAAATGTGTGTATATATAGACATATATATACATGTGTATATATACACATACATGTGTGTGTATATACACACATACACACACATATATACATATACACATACATGTATGTATATACACATGTATACACATATATACACATGTATATAATGTGTGTATATACACACATTTATGTATATATACACACATGTACATACACATGCATGTGTATATATATATGTGTGTGTGTGTGTATGTGTGTGTGTGTGTGTGTGTGTGGGTGTGTGTACACATGAATGTATAAACATACATGTATATATACTATATATATACATGTGTATATATTATATATGTGTGTGTGTGTGTGTGTGTGTGTGTGTGTACACTTGTATGTATATATACACATGTATATATACACATGTATGTATATATACACATGTGTATATATACACATGTATATATATACATCCTTATAGCAATACAATATACATTATTGACACAAAAATGAGAATGCATTTTCCTTCCCAAAATAAAACTCTCAATTCCAATTCCACTTTTCAATTCCAATTCCAGGTCTGAAGGGGGAATTGTGGAATGCTCAAAATGACCCAAAATTAGAATTCGCATAACCCTATTCTAATTTTTAATTTTGGAACCAAACAGGTAATTGTACATTTTGGGAATTCAGAAATGCCAATTCCTGGTCACTTCTGTGAAACAAACGGACCCTATAAGAATACCTAGAATAGGAATATTACACACCAAAAAATTATGCATTCAAAACTTTAACTTCATTTTTTGTATGAATATCTACTTTGGTATAGTTGCTCGCAAGTCGCACTAAAATAAAGTATTTCTTAAATCCCTTCTTTCAGATTGGATAGGTCAATATCCATGATGTATAAAGAAGGGAAAACTATCCACCTTTAGTGTTCACCTATGTCATGTTAAGTATTCTTCACAGTTCAAAAAATAACTTTTGCCATAGTATTGGTGAATATAGAGGTTATTTTATTGTTTATTAACGTAGAATTTTAGATTAATAATGTTCACCATTCATATTATTGGTGAAAATAATAGCTATTTGTGCTTAATAAAGATAAAATTCTAGATTAATAATGTTTTCTTGAAAAATATCTCAAATTAGAATGAAATTGTAGATTAAAAATGTTTCCTTGAGCAAGGCTAAGTTGAAGTTAGATGTTGATGATGGCTCTATATATTGAGGCTCTCGATCTTTGTTTGGGGTGGTGGTAGATGGCATTTCTCATGAGAATAACCTTTGGAGGTTAGCATTAGGGTTTAGTGTTGGTTTCTATTGTAATTAGGCATGTACGTCGAAAGTCTATAATCTGCATGTTGCAGGCCAATATGATGTAAATACTTGTTTTGGAGGTAATGCGAAGATCTGTTGTAGCATCTTAATTGTCTTTTTTGTTCCTAAATTGGTTGTTTCCGTTGTGTTGACTCTAGCATCATGGTTGGACCCTCTGCATTGGGGAAACTCGGACCATGATAGCAACATTTTCGATGTGAAACCAAGAGGTGGAAAAGGCCAATAGAAGCTTGTAAAAGAGTTTATCTTTTGCCCTTCTAAGGTAGTGTAGTTAAATTTTTTTTTAAAAAAACACTTTATTTTTAATTGCAATGTTTGCAAGTACATCAAGGCCAAGTATGTTGGTATCTTGGTTGATGCTTCTCTCCCCAATTTATTTTTAGTGGACAGTTGAGAAATTTGGAGAACTCATGATCACTTTGAACAAAAGAAGAAATGAATGACAGAAGGCTGATTGGCATGGCTAATTGTCCCATATGTTTTTTTAAAATTTGTTAACCTTGTGGATATTGAAAGTTATTCTATTCTATTCATATGTTCAAGTGATCAATCCAACCATATTTTTCAAGTGTGAACCTTTTGTTATGTTAACATATATTATTATTAAAATTGATGGCAAGTCTCCTCATATTCTAAGTAATTATGGATTTTTTAATCTCTACTAGCCATGCTAATCAATACTTTATTGAATGGGGAGGTTATATTAGATAATATTGACTTTATATTATAAGTTGAATGAGTAAATAAATTTAAGTTTGAGATCAAAGTTTCCAAAACAAGTGCAATTGTAAATGGCTAAATCGTCCATGAATGGAGAAACCTTGTTGACAACGGTTCTAAAGCTTCAAATAAATCTTGGCTAAATCATTCTCCAAGAAACCACCATAATGGTGTGGTCCAAATATCTTAAATACGCTTGCAACTACAATTTCCATATTTTGTATTCAGTCATCATTCTAAAATTGAGAGTGTAGTTTGTACGCCCAGGAAATGAGAGCATGCAAAAATGCAATACTAGATACAATATCTATACTCAACCATTCTTCTATTATATACATCACTCAATCTTTGCCAAATTGGCTTCTACTTAAGGTCAATAAAATTAGGTTATGTTTGCCAACAAGCTCTATTTTGGTGGTACATTGTATGACAAGTTGTTTTCTCTTTGATTAAAAAATATTGGCACATCACATCATGCATCTGTAAAAAGCTCTAGGATGGTAATTTGTCTGTATAATGTACATTCCACCAAGGCTACTCCCAATTTCTGGGACGGGAATAGTGGGGGACGAGGGGACAAGTTTCTAGGACGGCAAAATTTTTTGCCAATTTGGGGACGACTATGGGTCAGAAAAATGGTTGTCTATATAAAATATAGGGAAATTTCAAATGTTCATATGAAAGGATGGATAAAGAATGCATTTATACATTATATTCATATGAAAACATTGATAAAGCATGTTATATAATCTTAACATACAACATTTCAGTTTGTGCTAAGAATGCAATTTCAAATTCAAATTGGCAATACTCAATATGCATTCATAATTAGAATTCATTCTCAATATGCATGTGATGTCAAAAAAAATAACTTACAAAAATGCTCAAAGGCTACATTGTTGCCATATGGTTTCTTTTTCAATTACAATATGAAAAACAAAATACAAACTACACTACTGCTCCTAATCTGCACCTCCCAACACTGTATCATAATCAAAGTCCTCTTAGCACTGCCACTGTTATTGTCCACCTCATCCAAAAAATCCCAACCAATCCCCTTGGTGTCTCCTCATCAAACTAGGCCACATTTTTTGAATCAGCATCCCACTATAAAGCTAGAGTATGTCAATACTCTCGAGTCTAATGATCTTGAAGTCGAAGAGCACTATGCACAGCCACTAGCTTCTCCACTCATTGAAAGGTAAGTCTATTCCTCTTGATGGAGAGGATAAAGCCATGCGTGGACCAATTCATCTATGCAACAGAGGAACTAGTAACATGTGCAACAAGGTGAGAGGCAAGCACGTTCAATTGTAGTGTATCCCTCCCATACCATGTCCATCATCTAATAGGATCTCTTAGAGCTAAAATAGCTCTATTCAACCTTTCATGTGATTTACTCATTGTTGGACTTACTCATTGTTGGACCTCGAAGATTTGTAAAGTCAAGGAATTGTGTGCAAAGTATAGAAGCTTGCTCCTTTAGATACATCTTATCATTGGCATGTCTGAACCCATATAAAACTTCTATATCATCACATGGATGCACCCTTTCATTCCATTGGTGCATACCATCTAGATTCAAAGCATAGATCGCCATATGAAGTGAGGTGTTCATTGTGTTCCATCTTTGCATTGCAATGGGCCTAATATGTTGCTCATATAACCCCAACCTAGGATCCTTAGCCAAAATTGTTTTCTTTATCTTCCCAAGCATATAGTCAAATGTCTCATATATCTCCCCAAGACTAGGAGAGTTTGTATCCATATATTTAATGACATTTACAATAGGGGAGATGAAAGAGCAAACATGTCTACAAAATGCAAACAAAAAATTCATATAATTAAAACCAGAAATTTAAAATGAAAATCAGCAATCTAATATTAAATTTTAATAAAATCAGCATTTAATAATATAATCAGCAATGTCTTACCTCCTAGTGGACAACCGATTGCCATCAATGTTCTTTTGTTTGACAGATTTTCCTTGAACAGAGGGTGAATTAGGCCATCTAGTCCACTTTGAATACACCATCATCAATTGTAGAGGCTTGTGCACCTCAAGCATCCTCTCCAACAAAATGAAGTAAGTGGCATAACTATATTCATTAAAAATAGGGAATACAAATGTTTGAAGTTTCAGTTTTTAAATTTTTCAATGTTTCCATACATGAAACAAATTAAACTGGCATACCTTGTCTCAAGAGGTTTGAAAAACTCCTTTATAAATGACCTAAAGAGAGTGAGATGTGGTGGTTGAAGATGAACATTTGAATTTCTTTAGCTTTTGTCTGCCACCACTCACTTCACCCATTCTATCTTCCCTATGTCTTTCAATGCATGAACACGACATGGGGTTCAAAAAATGTTTGTAAGCACCCTCCATCATCAAACCACATAATTTGCACACACGTGTTGAATCTGTGATCACCTATACAACATTAGCAAGCCCAACCTCCTTTGTGGCATCTCACAAAATGGTAAACTAGAAGTCTACATCCTTATACTTCCCCGAATAATCAACGATTTTGTGAAAATAAATACCAGTATGGGATATGACAATGACATTGATGAATGGTCTATGTCTAGCACCAGTCCACTCTCCCATCACACAATAGAACAACATATCCTCATCCAAGTTCGCCTCATATCCTTCCTTCATTAGCACATGAAGCTTGGGATACTCTTTGTCTAGGAGGGTAGTCTATAGCATATAATCTCCAAGAGGATGAATGAGGAACCAATAGTGGCTATATCTCTAACCATTTGTTTGAAGTAAGAGAAACAGACCACATGAAATGGGATGCCATGAGCAAAAAAGAATTTGGTAATGCAAAACTTTGCAGCTTCTCATGCTTGCACATTAAACATAGCTTCAATTGACCCTTGCTTATCACCACCACTCACCTTCATCTTTCCTCTTGTGCCAACTTGACTACTTCCAATAGTGGATGACATAGGCATAGATGATTATACAATTGCAAAAGAGGTGTTGGCATCGCCACACCTTGTTTCCCCACTTTTGCTTCCGTGTGCAATCTACGACACTCTATCCTCTCCTCTTATATTAGATCTTGACAAACTTTAACTCCATGGCATATGATGCCCAAAAAATGAGACCTTATCCTTGTGTAGCTGCCTCTAAAACCAGCTAAGCAAACTTGACAATTCCACACTACTCCCCTGAGATTGTTTTCTTTTGATCCTTAGGTGTAACATATTGGAGAAAAGGTTTTTTCTTGTTGAAAGGGCCCTTTGCATATTTTTCCATGATTGTTGAAGGGCACTTAAATTAGTTTAGTTGGTATCCACTACAACCCTCAAAACTTACACTTCTATTTCCACCACCTACTTTCACTTCATCTCACTACTATCACTCTCATTGTTGCTCTTTTTTTTTTGAGATTGAATGCAACCTTAAACTGAAGAAAAAAAAAAAAAAGTAGACATTTCATGCTTCAAGCTTTCAAAAAAAAATGGAAGGATGAAACTTACCTCTTTCAAGCTTCAAGTAAGATATTGCCCTGGATTGAACCTATTTTCCTCCTATCTCATGTTGTTCCTCCTCTTTCAGTGGCTTGCTTCAAACCCTCTTGCTGCTCCACTTCTTTCCTGTCCAACAAATGATGAAATGACTCAAAATGTTTTGCTTATTCACGTTTAGGGTGAGCTAAGAACAAAGAAAATATTTTTATTTAAAAGCTGATTGTGTTTTTATATAAAACAATACCCCTTGACATCTGTGATGGCCAGTTGTCCCCAAGATGGTCAGGGGTCATCCTTGGTGTCAAGGGGCTTTGTCCCCAAGTTTCCAGGACGTCAGCTGGTTTTTTTGCAAAATTGGGGACGTGGCAGGGACGTCCCCTAGTCATCCCCAAGACATCCTCAGTAAGGGGACGGGGTTTTTAGGCTCGGGAACGCGTCCCCAAGTTTCGTAGCATTCCACGTATTAATATTAAAAATATATATCTGCATTATTTTAAATGTTTGTTGCGTCATACATAAACAGAAAGTTAAAAGAACGTATGTATCAATGGGTTAATCCAATTCCACGCTTTTGTTTCTACTTGCACTTTTGTAGTAGGTTTTCAAGCAACTCGTGCTTACACCATGGATTAAATGGCAATTCCCTTGATCCTCAAAGTGAGCCACCAAGCGATTCTCAATATACACCTGTTATGTAGCACTGGAAATAGCTCTTGTAATCACTATTAAAATTGTATATAGTTCAACCTACATTATGGAACTCTTGGGTCATAAAACAGCCATGTGGATATAAAAAAAACACTAAATGATGTACCTATGAAATGAAAATACAAATGAATTAAAAATTAGTTTAAGTAGGAATATGATACCAAATCCTTACTAATGATACAATTTCACAATATAATTCTGAATGTTTTCTGAGCTTCCAAATTACCGGGACTTTAGTTCAAGAATTGACATAATTCCAAATCTTTTCTTTGGATTAGAACTTTAAAGAATTCAACTACTAGCAAGTCTCAACAGAAGCAAAAGTTCTTAGAAATAGCTTAGACTTCTAATCCCCAATCTGCTGTTCTCATGCCATGTTTTCTCTTTGATTAACAAATATTGGCAAATTGTGCATCCCTAGAAAGCTCTAGGATAGTATTTTTCAACTATATAAATACATTCCACGTAGTAATATTAAAAAATTTCAATTGCATTAGTTTAAATGTTTGTTGTGTCATGCATAACCAGAAAGTTATAAAAATGCTATAAATGGTTTAATCCAATTCCATGCTTTTGTTTCTAATTGCATTTTTGTGGTAGGTTTTCAAGAGATTCATGTTTACACCATGTATTAGATGGCGATTCCCTGTATCCTCAAAGTGAGCTACAAAGTGATTCTCAATATAGGCCTGCTATATGGCACTAGAAATAGCTCATCAATATTGCAATCATGTATAGTTCATCCTACATTATGGAACTCGGGCATAAAACAGCCAGGTGGATATGGAAAAAAAACCTTAAATGATATACCTATGAAATGAAATACAGCTACAAATTGAAATTATTTTAAGTGGGAAAATGTTACTAAATCCTCATGAATTATTAAATTTCCTATCTTAATTCTGAACGATTTTCTGAACTTACAAATTACTACGATTTTAGTTCGACAATTAACACAATTCCAAACCTTTTCTTTGGTTTAGAGGATTCAACTACTAGCAAGTCTCAAGTTCAACAGAAGTAAAAGTTCTTGGAATAAGGCTTAGACTTCTAATCCAATCTGCTGTTTCTCATGCCATGAGACAACTTCCTTATAAGGCAAGCTCCCACCAAATATATCAAGGGCACTACCCACAGTGACATCAACACACCCAACACCTGCTTCTCTGATGCGATCCAGGTCTTCAATACTAGTCGCCCCACCAGCATATGTAACTGGTATCTGAAAAATAAATATAAAATACAGATGTCTTACAAACAAAGGAAAATAGAAAAAAACAAAAAAAACACTTTTTGGTGATTTGATGCCATGTCAAACTTTGTGACAAAGGTTTAATTTCAACATGCAAAAGATATGCCTAGTAGATGTGGCTAGGAAACATCATACTTACAGGAGACAACCTGCCAAGAAGGCCTACAAGTTCTTCATCAATTCCTAACCTACAGAAAGACACAAAGACAATAATGAAATACTGGAATAATTAGAATTGTACCTTGTTGGAAATGAAAAGGGAGCAACATCATTCATTATTAAACATCATAAAGGCTTCTATATAGGATGTAAGAACCTTGTGTATGCAAATACACTAAGATTAAAGGACAAACTGTTTACTTTTGACAATCACTGATAATAATAACATATTGTGTTATGCACCTACTACTCACAGCCCCATATGATAGGTACGTCGTACAACAATACAATGAATTCTACATTATTATTTTCAGAGCTAATGGCTGATTTAGATTGTGATATATTGGGCTTAATTCTGTAGGAGGATGCAGCTGGCAACACAGGCATATGCCTTTATAAGTCACATGAAAGATGCAAAAACCATTGATAATGTGAATGGTGGATTCCAGTCAGGGGAAGGTAGCTTGTTCTTTAATTTAATAATGGGTAACTCTTTCTGCCTTCTCTAAAATGGTAAAATAGTGCATTTTTCAATATGTCAAATAGTTCAGGTTTAATCTTTCTTTTGAGAAAAATGTTCATTGTGTTTCTGATTAGCTAGCACATACTAATGATTTGCTTGTGGTATAGTTATTGGTTGAAAGCATCTGCTCTTAGTCACCATATATTAATCCCGTTTGTTTAAGAGTATCAGATCTCGGTGTATAAAGGGATTTTTTCATCCCATAATGAGACCATTTGAATCATAACTCCTTGAAGCCAGTTTGGCGTATAGATGTTTGGGAGATAACAGCATATTAGTTTATTTTCTTTTGGCTCAGTAATATAGAGCTCTAGCCAAAAAACTGTTAGAAACTAACATTAAACTTCTAAATCATTTTTCCTGGATGGAAAGCCGGTGCCATCTATGAGCTCTGTCCCCATGTCTTGCGTGGATGTGTTTATTACAAAAAAGAAGCTTGAACAAAACTCAGGGGATTAGAATTGAAAGATGTTCATGCAAGCGCACTCAAATATTATATCAAAATGAGAAAACATGTTTAAGGGAATATGGACCTGGCTCTAGTTTCTACATGTAAAAAGTTGAAGTAAAAAAATGTTTGAGAGTGATTAAACCCCCTGTAAGCTTCAGTATCGACTTATAATCTTGGTGAAATGTACCCTCCATCAATAAAACCCTAGACATGTATTACAAGATTTTCCACAAGTAAGCTCGCTCGTTCATGTTTGTAAGACAAGATGAGTTTCAACACCCTGAATTCCTCATCATTTCTGTCCCACTTAGAGAGAACTGTCTCTAATTTCTACATGGGATTTGGGAGCTTCTTTGAAAAAGATGAATAGAAAAACCAGTTGGTCTATGTCCATAGAGTGCCTTTGCAGCTGACATGGTAAGCAGTGGTTCATCCTTTATGATTGCTGCAAGTCCAAAGATCAAGCAAAGTATCTTCAATCAATGGCTGTTGACATTTTGGAATATTAGCCTTGTGATTAGTGATAGAAATCTCCTCGAAGTGAGATGGCTTGCGCATCTTGTGCTTGCTCAATTGAAAGTAATAAATGGCACCCTAACCTAGAATATTTAAGTGAATGACACTACATCTAGCTGCTTGAAGTGTAAAGCACATATCTGATACGTTTCGATTTGTGGTAATTTTTCTAAACACCTTTGTTTGCCAAATGAATCCAAATATAATCACCAACATTAATAAATTATAAAAGGGATGCTCGATGAGGGTAAAAATGATTTCGAATTCGATTTGAGTTTGCTGTAAGATGTCCTAATTTTTTGTTGAATCTTGGCCAAATTTTTACACAAACAAAGAAGCTTTGGTTGTCTCTTCCTATTGATGTGATGTTTGTAATAAGTTGTCAATGTTTGGAAGCCATTACAAACTGTAGTGTCATAAATTACACCTCGTGTAATTCTTCATGGCATAATGCCTCTACCTTAGCCGAAAATTGAAATTCCACGTAAGCCTCCATGTCCCTCCATCCGCTTTGTCACTTTCCTATCCAAATTCTTGATCATGTGGCCTATTTGGCTTAGGACGCATGCACACCATTGAGACGTCTACACGACGCGCACTCATTGTGGCCTTTAGGACATTACAACTATTATCTCTGCAATGTAACTCCTATTCCCACCGCCCACTGACATCGGGAATCCTCTAGCTAGCTTAAAATTCTACTTTTGAACGTCATTTGGCCTTCTTGAACACTTCTTGATGTTCTATGGACACTTCTTCAGCCTCTTCTCACATTTTGGTCTCTCTACTTGGCTTTTGGACAACTTTTCACAGCGTCTTGGCACTCTGGCGTTACACCCCCACCACCTTTGTCACCATCTCACCTTCATTACATCAAGCTCCATCTTCGCGTATACAAAGGGGACTTAGTCTCATCTTGTGAAAATTCCTATTGCAGTCACTGATTATTAATCTCCTATCTCATAAGGATTATTTAACTGCTGAAAATAAATTTACAGCTGAATATTGAAAAATAACACAACTGCAACTTCACTAAAATACGGAAAGAAATAAGCAACACAATGAACACAATAATTTTGGACAATTGTCCCTGGAAAAACCCCTAAGGGAAAACCAGTTCTACAGATGGAAAATATATTAATCTTCAGCAATATAAGAGTTACAAAATTCCTTGCCTCTTACTGACAGAACTCCGACAAACTCCTAATATCTCCCGCTGATATCCTCCACTGCTATACCAACGCTATCACTGCGCCTCTTGCTAACACTGCAAGACTATTTGCTATCACTGCAAATTCTTCTCAAAACTTGATCATTATTTCCAAATGACCCAATGACCCCTTTTTATACTACTCCTGTTGGAAAACCAATGACCGAGATTGATTCTCAATCAACGGTTGAGATTAAGAAAACTCAATAACCACCAACAAACTTGGTTATGAGGTGTCACCTAAAAAGAGCCAATATTAAATAATAATTGTTTTTATCCTAACAACATTTGTTTGACAAAAACAATCATTTTCTAATTTCTGGGTCAGGACGAACAGCTGTCCAAAACTACCCATAACTAATGTTGTTATTTCTAGGTAAGGACGAACAGCTGTCCAAGCTACCCATAATTAACACATCTAACCTCACCTCACCTCATTTTATTTGAACATATCGTAGTATCTTAATCATATTCTTGTTATTTCATTTATCCTTTATCGTATATCAGTTATGTATCACCGGATTTATCTATCTATCTATCTATCTGGTTGTTGTGGAGGTGGAAAAACCAAAACAAGGACTTATTGAGGCAGGTTTCCAAACAACCCCAGCATTTTCTCTTCTTGTTTGTGTGCAAATTTTAGAAGAGGGAGGAGCGGAAGATCTTGGGATTCTTCTACCTCCTTTTTGTGAGCATTATTTTTCCCTTCGTTTTCTCTTGTAATAGTTATTTTCGTAGCATACTTGTACTCTTTGTTTCCTGCTCTTAGACTAGTCTTGTTTACAGTTTAGTTAGTTTTGTGTCTCGAACTATTATGTTCTAGTTTTTGTACCCTATTCGTACAGAAGATACGTGCACCACGCTATCGTCCTGTATCCATGATGTAGTCCTAGACTCACACTAGCGTCCAGGACAGTGAGCTCATAGAGTCAGACTATTATGCTTCATAGTTTGCCAATCTATTTCCAGTAATCAAAATATATATCTGTTAGTATAGTCAAGTTAAGACTATTTAATTCACATTGTATTTCATTTAAGCTTTAAGTTCCATTAAATCAATTAATCTTCTTCATCACCCTAGCTCACAAGAGTGCAAGTAGAAGTGAGGAGGAGCTAGGCCAATTCATCCCTTGAGGTTCCATCAATCTCAAAGGTGGCGAATTTCTTTCTCCACACAAACTTAAGAGGGAGAATTCTCTACAGAAGCATAGGTACCCTAGTTGAACCTATGATACGTAGATGGATGTCACATGTATAATTTTTTTAATGAGAAATGCAAAGAGAATGAATGGATGTCACCAACAAATAAGGCAAACTTGCACAAGTGCAAGGTGGAAATGGAGGGTAAATAAGATGAAATGCCTAAAAAAGGTGGAAATCAGACCCAAATAAGGCAGGTGAAAATAGCATACAGTGGAAATGCAACCCAAATAAGGCACTCGCATCATCAAAAGGTAGAAATATCATACAAATTAGGCGAGCTTGATATAGCAAGGGTGGAAATCTTGGCTCAATGATGCACATGAACATGACCATATCGGAAATGAGGGTGAGATAAGGCAAATGCATCATGCTGCTGGGAAGAAATCACAAGGCAATAAGGCAAACTTACTCAATGTTTGGGCAAAATTTTGGCTTCAATGTGGTGCACTTACAAGTCAAGGTTGAAAATTTCATACACATAAGACGTCTCCAATATGAGGTTGGTCAAAATTTGAAGATGAATAAGGCGCACTCTCACGGCATAGGACGGAAATCTTCATCAAATAAGGTGGAGATACTAGGTGTTGGTCGGAATTTGAGAGGAAACAAGGCAAAACATAAAATATAACATTTAAGTATAAGTATAATTTAAATTGTATATTATGTATATATTGTCTGTGATGACCCCATTTTTAGTAGGTATTTGCAGTGGCTTGGTCAGCTCATCATCGCGACCCTCGTGAGTTGATGCTAGGTTTTGAGGGTCCCAGTTGGCAGACTTGCTATTTTTAGTAAGTCTGGACTTACTATTTTTAGTAAGTCAATTGGTTAGTTTCTATTCCTGGCAGGGCATTACGGACAGTGGTCAGTGCTTCAGACCAATATTCAGTGTGCAGTTTCCTTAGCTGGGGACTTACTATTTATAGTAAGTCTATTTTTGGCAGTGCAGTGGATGGCTATGTCAGTCAGTCATTACCAGCAGTGAATGCAGGATTTATCGCATGAGTTCATATTTATTAATTAATAGTTATTAATTAATACTTACAAGTTATTAATTAATAATAAAGCCACATTATTATAATAATACTTTATTATTATAATAATTTAGAATTTGTTATTTAAGCGAGTGGTTAACTAATGCATCTTTTGGGAAACTGTGGCTACAAAAGTGTTATAAATATGGGCTCATTCTTGGAGTTGGGCATCAAATTTTATATAAAACTTTGTCTTGGGAATTGTTCCTGATTATCTGAATTGTGCCCTTGCTGAAGTATAAGGGTTGACATCTACAGCTGAAGTATTGTAGATATTCTGAAGATTGTGAAGCAATTACTGCTGAGGTATAGTAATTGGTTATATATTCCTTACTATTTATACTATGGCTGAGGACCCTGAGATTATTTTCGAAAACTAGTGACTAGCAATTTGATAAGGGTTTCCAGAATTCTCAAGTCTGATCAAATTGCAAAATTGATTCAATGTTTCAACACTTGAATCGAACCTCCATGTTTAGTGAATTGTGTGAAGGGTGGCAATGTTTCTTCACTTAGCCGTGGTTGTTTGATTATGTTCATGCGTGGCTTGGTGGGTTGATTGTATTGGCAAATCGTGACACATTTGAGGAGTCTTTTACATCGTAGCAAGGGTGTGGTTGCTGGACGTGACAGTTGGAATCATTGAAGCTGTCGATTGAACTCCAGCGTTCATTCTAAAACAGTCGTGGGTGCAAGAGGGTGTCGTCTATTGTAGAGTTTGGAAGCAAACGGCTCACAGACAGTGCAGAAGGTGTCGTCAACTGCAAAGATTGAGGCTAACAGTTGGTACAACAAGGTCGATTCCTTCAAGTAATTCGAAGCTTTCTTTTCTATGAAATGTGATTCTTGTTTTACTTTCAATGTAGATAGTTTCTTGCATGTTATCATTTTATATATATATATATATATATATATATATATATATATATATATATATATATATTCCAAAAAATAATAAAAACAAATCAAACATTGAAAAGTTAAAAAGAAATCGAAGCTTACCAGCATTTCTTCCAGAAGTTCAATTTCCAGAATTTGGTTGAGTGTTATTGGATTTGTTAAAGATATTGAAGGAGCCAGTCAGGCTCATTACACTGTCAGAATGTTTGAGAGCGGTTTCAGATCTCTAGGAGTTATAATGGAGATTATAGATGTTAGAAAATCCTAAAAACTTCAAACTCATACAAATTTCAGTAATCAACACGCTTCCATCAATGTTATTTTCAAGTTAAAACTTCATCTCTTCTTTCTTTGCATCTTCACTCCATCCTTTTACACTTAGGTAAATTCATTTCATCACAAATGTCTTGACTTCAATTCCACATCCTTGACTAGCTTGGCCCAACTCTCACTCATATCTCTGACTAACTTAACTCCCTAGCGAGCCAAAGTTGCTCAAACTCATCTCTTAGACTTGGACACTTGAAAATTGCCACTAAACTAAGACTACCTGGGAGAACTACCCCAATACCAATCGAAAAGAGGGGGTCCCCATTTGCAATGGGGCGACGGTGTGAAAACCTCACAACAAGTTCCCCACTATGGGTTGCCACAAAGCATCAACAATTGGGCCAAACAAAGTATCCATGGAATAGATACCATTTCACCCATATGATATGCAACAAGCTGTTGGGAATTAGTGTTCACATAGGTGTTTAGGATAGTTATAAAGTTGTTGACAAACAACATAATATTATTGTAGAATATAGTATTGTTAGTGTGGTTTGTATATTATAGGATAATATACATTATTAGTTGTAGAAGAGATTATAGGCATGTGAGTTGTTAGAACAACTCACTAACATTAAGGAGTGGTTCCTATAATGTAGGAGATTAAACTCCTATATAAGTGTTATGTATTTGAATGAAAAATAAGAAGCACGTATATCCTGTTAATTATTGCAGCATCTGTCTTTTTGTGCCCATATTTCTAATACAAGCATCTAAAATACTAAATATCTGAGCAAAAGCACAAATTAAAAGACCTGCCATTTTGTTAGAGATGCCCTTCTTATAATTTCACCAAGCAACGTTCTTTTAAAATGAGGCACTGTAATTTCACCATGAGTATTGATCATGGAAGCATATTTATTACAAATGTGCAAGATTCTGCCAAAAACTAAGAGGCGAGAATCAATAGCATAACAAAACAAGAAACTATTGTAACATATAAAAATCCAATAAAATAAAGTAGAACCATAACAAAGCATCAAAGAGGCACAATAACACAACAGAGGTTCAAGTTAGTGGTTAAGGGGTCTACATAGCTGCAGGCCAGAAGCATGCTTTTTCCAGGAATTTTGAACCCACTTGAAGGTAGGAGGCAATGGAAGCATAAAGAGATACCTTTGGCTTGTTGTGAACAATGAGAAGTGTAATGTTGTTTATATGGATATGGGTAGTACCATAGAAGCACATATCATAAAAATATTGCAATATTTCAGATCTCAGATGTCAACAATTTTTTCATTAATAAGTTGCAATTTTTTAAAATCTATCTTGTTACTGATATTTTGTCTGGTTGTTTTAGCAAGATTATCCAATATATCAGCTGATATCCAATCGTTTTCCAATATTATCAGATTATTTCCCTTTGAAGATTGTAAACTGCAGCTTTTTGCTCATTTTGACTTTATTCTGCTCTTTTTTTTTCTGAATAAAAGTTAAAACAGACTAGTTTTTAGGATTTCCCAAGCACCAAATGACTTTGATATTTGATCTGAGAAATCAAAAACTTGTTTCTTGAAGGCCCTGCAACAGATTTTCTAAAGTAATATCCAGAAGCCATAATCATTCAGTCATCAGCCTCCATTGCTGTTTTGCCTACCTCAGCCACCCGTGCAATTAGGACAAAGACTTTTCCCTAAAGCTGAGTAATCATCTAAAAAAAGGAAGAAATTTATGCAGAAATTACCTTTTTCCTTCAACATCGACTCCATGTACCAAAAATTCATCAGCATAGGATGAAAGGGTACCCAACGTCTCCTCATCTAGGACAACGTCACTAAAATTCTACCATCTATCTGTCACAATAGTATACTTTCCATCCTGCAAGTAACAATTGATAATCACTTTTGATCAGACAACTGTTTAAGTGTGAAAAATGGTCCAAACTTGACACGGCTGAAACATTCTTTTACAGAAATTGGAGGAAATGTGAATTTATGTTCACACAGTGGCACTTGGTTCCCAAATTTTGCAATTACATCAGTTAAGAATCAAGATTCTCTTACATCTTTCTTGATCAGACAACTGTTTAAGTGTGAAAAATGGTCCAAACTTGACACAACTGAAACATTCTTTTGCAGAAATTGGAGGAAATGTGAATTAGTGTTCACATAGTCGCACTTGGTTCCCAAATTTTGCAATTACATCAGTTAAGAATCAAGATTATCTTACATCTTGTGAAACCTATGATGCAACACAGAAAAAGTTTTGCCAGGCCACTGATATGGCCTTTCCACCTCTTGCAGTTTCACTCTTCACATGATCAGAATTAAATATCTAACTCGATAGTTCATGGTCATCCATCAGAAAACAATATGTTACAATTCCATGTCAATGCACCAGCAAAGACTAAAAATAACATGTTGAAAACAAATTTGATGACAAAAGAATCTTTCAACACTTCATAGATTTAATAATACCAAAATTAATCCCAGCGAAAAAACCTATCCAACTTGTGGAAAAAGCAATGGCCACTGCCCTTTTCAAATTCAGATTTCCCAGTCGACATGCCATCAAATGCAAACAAGGTACAAAATCCAAATGAAAGTGCTCACCACGATGATTAGTAAATCAAGCAAATTATGATGTTCATCCATCAGGAATTGAACAACACAACATTATTCAAGCTCACCTTGATAAAAGAACTCCAAATTTGCTGACTATGGCATTGAATTCTGAAGGCATAAAGATAGGTTATGTCTACGATTCCCAGAATTATAACATACAAAGATCCTTGGGCCACGTTCCTTTTTCCAATGTGGCATCCCAGGCAAACTATATTGCAGGATGAATAAAGAAAAAAATCCTCAAAAACAAATAATATAATAATAATACTTCAGTGGCTAAAATTCATGTGAGATAATAAATGTTTGGTACTTATAACTACTTAGGCTATTAAATGTCAACACACAAAAAGAATAGATAGTAAAAGTAACAAAAGATAACTGTAATTCAACGTTGTTGCAACTCTGAAATTCATGATTATCAAGTTAGTCAATAAAATCATTTTTGTTCAGAGAAAATTGTGTTTGTTTCTTTAGTTCTAGCATTGTATCAAAGTGGATTTACACTATCGAGCTAGAAGCCATTTGAGTTAAGCAATTACTTAGGCAGATGACCTTTCAGAATTGTTTTATGGAATGGATTGGAGACAAGTTTTATAAGTAAACAAACAAAACAAAAGTTTGAGACCACAATGAAGGTGATCACGATGCCCAGAACTGACTGACATGCCATAATTGAGAACTACGGTTTGAGCACCACAGAAATATTGAATATTATGTTTAAATTCCAATCAAGATGACTAGCTAGCTAATCCTAAAGAACATTGAATTAATCATACGAATTGTCAAAATTAAAACTATATCTTACATTCAGTTTTCCAATCCTTTGAAAACCCTGTGTCCAATCTAAATGAATTGCTTACAATCTTTATAATAACTCAAATAAAGATCTAATCTTCTAGAAATCAAATTTAATTAGAAAAGCATCCTCGTCACTTGTTAAAGGGCATTTTAATTGGTAAAGTTATATCCCCATCTATCTTACATTAATTATTAGTCCAGCCTATTTATAGGCTGAGACTAATGTTTTCAAGTGATTTATAGCTATTAGTCCAGCCTTAAAAATTGTGCCTTTGCAAAATATTAAACATGATTTCCAATGTTTGAAGTGCTTTGTTTTTTATTTTGAATTTCTTATAAAATATTTCTTTTTCCTTATTGGTTGACCCTATTTTCGCTAGTGGTTTAATTAATTTTTCATTCTGGAAATTACAAAAAAATTGTGATGGATGCAAATTTCAGTTACATTTTTGCTGGGGGTAAAAATAGTTTAAAAGTTAGTAATTCCCAATAAAATTGAAAGCCTCGGCAGCTCTTTTATTCACATGGCTTCTGTACGAAATCTGACAGCTTTTTTAATTTCTATTAAATACTTGTAGTTAATAATACTGATTGTCGGTTGCAGTTGTTATTAATATTTTTACTGGGTATTGTGGACGCCATATCCATCATCGTGAGCAGAGAGTTTAGCTGAGAGTTTTTACATGTTCCAGACTGCAACTTCGTTATCAGCAAGGTTTCCAACTTTCTAATCTCAACTTCATTAGTGTTGGGATTTCTGGTTACAATATCC
>MU225105.1:4296703-4323296 GCA_018584345.1 Thuja plicata | reverse complement strand
CATTTATATGATGACTTAAAATTTTCTTAATGAAACAGATTAGGCATTATATATATACTTCTAAACAATTATTATATAAAATAAAGTATATAATAAAATTTAATAACATTTATAAAATTTAATTAACCTATATAATAAATTTTATAATTTAATTCTTTCTCCTTTCCTTTCTCCATACTACTAGTTATATATATTATATAGCATATAATATATAGAAAGAAAGTCTAAAGCAGAGACTCCAGCTATACCACAGCCCTTGTTTTAATTTTCTCCTTATAATTATCTACAATCATTTACTTATGCCAATGCTTGTTCAATCTATTCAAACAATATTTATTTTTTTACTATTAGGCTGGACTCCAGCTGTACCACAGCTCTTGTTTTAATTGAACTTGTGATTTTAGGGCAAAAGTTAGGGGAATCCCAAAAGGGGACATTAAATTGGTATCAAAGCACCATTCCTGCCAGCTTGAGGACGGAAGATGGTGAAAACTTAGCCAAAGGGCTCAAATAGTCTTGGAAAGAGAAAAGAAGAAACTCACATCCACCAATTACCCTACACCAAACAACACAATGAGCGAACAAATGGGAAATGAATAAGGACCTTCATGGAGCAAACAACTCGAGCTCTCACCGAGCAAAATGAGAAAATGACTCAACTACTGATTATTAAAGTAATATTATAATTCAAGGAGTTAGCCCTTATTATTACGATCCCGAGGGCTAATTAAGGACTTCAAAGGGATCTTGGAGATTATTGGCCTAGGTGGATTTGATTTCCGGCCAAAAGGAGCTCATTCGCTATATTATATTAATGCTCAAAATAAGATGACTATAAAGTGACCCATTTAAAGTAATATTTTATTATGTCTTCATGAGGCCACTTATAGTTTTTATCAATTATTAAATGTTTCCCTTATTGAATCGAATTGGGAGGCCCACGTACAAATTGAAGGAAATATTTATTAACTCCAACCTTAGGTGAAGTGTCGGGTGAATGGAGTAAGATTTATTAAAAAAACACATCTTGGGCATTACGGGAAAAAGAGGAAGAGCCGCTCTGGGAGGAGAGGATATACGCAGAGATGGGGGAAAAAGAAGGGGTTATGCGATGAGAAGAAAACTGGTTTGGCTTTGGCAGAGACGAAATTGGGGAAGGAAGCGAAGAAGAGATTGCAGACTCGTTTGGTGTTATTGCATTTGAGCTTGAGGGACGAAGACCCCTTACGCTGACAGTCTTGACGCCATCTTTGTATGGTCCTGGGACTAAGGGAACGACAGTGAAGTTTTTAGAGAAGCTTGCATTGACTGAACAAACAAACAAACCCATCTAGAGCATATCATTGGATGCAAATACATAACTGTGGCAGCGATAGTGCTGGTGCTGTGACATATGCACTCACTTTAGGAAGATTCTCCACCTTATTTGCTGGTTGCATCTGTTCATAGTAGTCCTCACATTCACTGGTAGAAGCCGCTTGTTTAATGGTGAACCTGAGTTCATGGGCCAAGAATGCAATTAATGTAACAAACCTACGTTGCTGGGGAAGGCTGAGGCACACGGCTCTGCAAGATTAGTTGGAAATAAGTCAGCTGGGACCAAATTGCAGGCCACTGGTTGTATTAGAACCACAGTCGGCCTTATCTGGAGTTACCATGACTGCTTTGTGAAGGGAAACTGTAAGAACCCTGTGGCTCTACCTTAGATTTTCAGTTTTGTCTCATTGGCAATTCATCAAACAGTTGGTATTCAAGGTCTGATCCGAGATTTATGAGTTCTGGAGCCAAAACATATTACACAACACACATACTTTGCATAGGAATTCTGTCAAGAACTTGCATAGAAACCTGATGTAATTACTTGTAATGAAAAATCATAAACCCATCTACTTGTGAGAAATATCATTTAGAAATTAGCATTCACATCACGGTCATTCTGTCAAACAGTTTGCACTCTTCCCCTATTCATAAGAAAATCTTGATCTTGTTCTGAATATTACAGTCTACTGTGTATACTCAAAAGAGGTAGGATGGATAACAATATTGAAACTACTAATGCATTCAGGGAAGCCCAACTTAACACTTCAGATTTGCATTCAAATGAAACAGAAGATACACAATCATTATAATTCAGATTGCTTATGACAGAGACACGTCTATTGACTGAATTTTAATGTTATCTTCTTCAGATTGCTTATGCCGTAGTATATACCCTTCAGAATGGCTACACAAATACCATTGTGTCTTGCATATAGAATGACCAATGCCCAACACGTGTGCAAGATATACAGATAAAGAGACAACCTGATATTTTACTTCTCCTCCCACGTCTCTTGAATGTGAGCAGCTTTCAGACTTGGCTCATGCACATGCCATCCTCGGTTATGTCAAAACTCATACATCCAATGTATTCTAAGTGATGTCATCTCAGCTGGAAGGGTTACGAATCTCCAGACTGCATTATTATTCTTCATTCAGTCCATTCTTTTTAATTTGTTTCAATTACCTGCAATTTGATTCACTGGTGAACTCGGAGTGAATCCACCTCACATGGAAGGAATGGGTTTGCGTCCAACCTTCAGCTTCCTAAGGGTTTTGTCCTTAGAAATCAGTCAGTGACTTTCAGCAACAAGAGAAAATGACTTCACAAATATCCTCATAACATGTCTCAAATGAAAGGACGGTCTTGCCTATATAGCTTTTTAGTTGGTGAATGCTTGTACTTTTAGCAATGTGGGATAAAACATTCTTTACTTTTTAATTCCTCCTTATGAAGTAGCTTCTCGAACAAGCTGGAATAACTAAAGTGACTTTATGTTATAACTTTATTATAGTCACTTCAATCACTGATCAAAACAAAGGCGCCAAAGACCATCACTGCAATTGAGGCCGGTCCAGGTGTCCTTTCAAGTATAGAAACTCTAACTTACCCCAAAAAGGCACTTACTATAAATAGTAAGTGTGTCGATCTGACTCAAACGAAGAGCAATCCTAAGCATCCCTAACCTCAGGAGTGGGAATTGGCCTCCAACTCTGCCAACTGGACCCTCTGAACAACTCCATTAGCCTATGAGGGCTAGGAAATAGGCTAATCTTTTGAAAGATGACACACGAAAAAGGGGACATTACAGAAACAGGGAAGTGCATGACATTGGCTATCTGGAGTAGTACGTAGCTGCTTGGAGTGGAGATTATAGAGTGAATCAATTTAAATTCCACTTGTTATCAAGAAGGTGAATCTCTGTTATTAAACTGATGTGAACTTTTGAGATGAATATGAAGTTTGTATGGAATTAATAGATCAAAAAATTAAACTACTGGTATTTTATTTCCAAACAAAAAATTAGTCTTATCTCTTTATATCAAATCCTTAAACACTTGCAAATAAAAGGAAACAATAAACAAACACCACTGCATATTGAAACCAATAGAAACTCAGGAAAAAACTTCCTTGCAAGCAAATTTTTTTTCAGAATCTCTTATCGAGCCGAGAACTGAAATTAGAAAACGAAGGGGTGGGTCATTTTAGTGGTATCAAAGCTAAAGATCCTGCCATCTTGGTGGGTAAAACAATGCAATGAAAAGGCAGTGATATGACAGATTGGAGTGTTCAGCCCTTAACACATCATTATAATTAGAGAAGAACCAGGGCACAATTGAATGCGGGTCAAGGAGAACAGGGAAATCAAGGGGCCCAATTTGATACAGGTGAACAATTCATTGACGATATGGGAGACAGGAATGCTAGGGACCCCGGAGAGGAGAGATTATTGCAGTTGTTGGATACATTGGCACAGGGACAACGCTTAGCTGAATAGAGAGCGCACAAACAGAATAAGCGGATGGATGTTATGATACAGATGATGGCTAGGCAGCTGGGTATGAATTTGAATGTGGGAGGTAATAATGGTGAAAATGGTGGGAATAATGGTGGGAATAATGGAGGGAATAATGGGGGAAATAATGGCGAGCAAAATGGGTAAAATGGTGGAGGATAACTTTGAACAGGCACCTAGACCAGCGAGAACAGTATGTTCGAGACCCATTGCATCTACGTTTCCACCTAGATTTCTGGTTTAGTAGGGACACGAGCCCCAGATTACTGAGTTGCAGGCTCAGTTTAGGAGGGATTGGGAAAATGGAGGAGAGGAATTCCAAGCAGCCCTTACTTTCCGAGAATACATGGACGTGAGGCTAAAACATTTGCAAAAGAAAGTTAGTTAACTCTCTTTACCTTACTTTGATGGATCCGGAAAGACTACTGTCAGGGCATGGGTACAAAAGGTAGACATGTATTTTCAGTTGAACCCAATGCTGGAGGAAGAGGCCATTCAATTTGCAGCGTTACATTTGGATGGTCTAGCACATGAGTGGTGGCACAATGGTATGGTCACTATGGTCCATAATCAGATTACTTCCTATATTGACTTCACAGAGATGTTGATTGAGCATTTTGACAAGGACCCTGAATTACATTTTAAAGAATTAGCACAACTTAAATAGTGGGGTTTGGTGGATACTTTCATAGCAGAGTTTCAGACTCTCGGTTTTGGTCACAGATATCTCTCAGAGGAGGTTGTTGGTGTTATTCATGGATGGACTTGCAGAGTCTCTGAAGGGATGGATTAAAGGTCTAAATCCAGCCACATTGCAGGAAGCCTACAAAAAGACTAGAGACATGGAGCCTTCGTCCTCTAGCGATAAGTTTCATTTTAAGGGATCTACTTCCAAAAAAGACAAGGATAAGAAGAATTTTCAGAAACAGCCTCCACCTAAGAATGAAACAAAAAGGTTGGATAGTGATCAGCTCAACAAATTAAGGAGGAAGAAATTATGCTTTCATTGCAAGGAACCTTGGGACCTTTCACACAAGTGTCCTGTAAAGGCTAAGGAAGCCCAAATGGAATATTTTTCAGCAAAGGAATCAGATTTTGAGGGTGACGAAACACAATCTGATTCAGAGGGCAGCGATAAGGCAAAATCCACAGGAGATGAATCAAGTGATGGAAAGACAATTGCCCGTCTCGCAGGTGATGACCAAGCAATGACCTTCAGAGTGAGAAGTGTAATACAGGGGCAGCGAGTTATTACCTTGGTTGATACAGGTGCTACGCATAATTTCATATCAGAGGGATTGGTTAAGAGAATAGGACTTCAAACTGAGGGGCGGGGGGCTTTAGAGTGATAGTAGCCAATGGACATAAACTTCATAGCACTCATGTGATTAATGACTTGCACTTTCAGATGGGCGACTATGATATGGTTGGGAAATTTTTCGTTGTTAACATGGAGGATTATGAGTGTATTCTTGGCATGACTTGGATGAAGTCACTTCATGAGTTCAATTTCAACCTGGATAGAATGGATTTGAAGTTTGAACACCAAGGTAGGAAAGTGGTAATTAGAGCATTATTAGATGGGGGACTTAGAGTGGCATCGCTTAGGCGGATGGACAGGTTGATACAGCATGATCAGGTGCAGTGGGCAGCAGAGATTTTAGTGATGCCAGAGGATAGTGCATAGTAGAAGCATGAGTACCCTCCATAGATACAAGAGTTATTGACCAAACACTCTAAATTGTTTAGAGATATACCACCAAGCACGCCACCAGATAGGGGGATGGAACACGTGATAGAACTCGAGGGGGGAGATAAACCGGTAATAATTACTCCTTATAGTTATCCGAAGAGGTACAAAGATAAGATTGAAAAGGCAATTAAGGAGCTACTTGAGATGGGACACATTAGACCCAGCAAGAGCCCATTTGCTTCAGCAGTGGTTTTAGTAAAAAGAAGGATGGGACTTTTTGGATTTGCATTGATTACAGGATATTGAATAAGAGGACTATCAAGAATAGGTACCCAATTCCCCGTATAGATGAGCTTATTGATGAGCTACATGGAGCATGTTACTTTTCCAAAATAGATTTGAGATCAGGCTATCATCAGATATGAGTTAGGGAGGATGACATAGAGAAAACAACTTTCTGATGTCATTATGGGCATTTCAAGTTCTTAGTCATGCCCTTTGGCTTGACTAATGCGCCAGCTACCTTCTAGTCAAGCATGAACAGGATATTAAGAGACCAGTTGAGGAGATTTGTGTTGATATTTTTTTATGATATACATATTTACAGCAACACTTGGGAAGAGCATCTGAAACACATGTATATTGTGTTGAGCATCCTAGAGCGGGAGTCCTTGTATGTTAAAATGTCAAAATGTGAATTTGGGATGACTGAGTTGATATATTTGGGACACATTATCAGTGTTGAGGGTGTTTGTGTGGATCCGGAGAAAATATGGGCTATTATGGATTGGTGAGAAAATCTGGGCTATTATGGATTCGGCATGAATGTAGGAAATAAGTGAACAAAACTACAATAAAACAAGAAGAATGATAAAATAGATTCATAGTCCGCGGAAGATCACCATGATATCAACGAAGCTAGCAAAATGTCTTGTTCCTAGCTTTGATGAACTTGCACACACGAAAGCAAAGGAAAATGTTTAGTAGTTGTTTGGAGACCTGCCTTAGTCAGATCCCTACTTTGGTGTTTCCACCTCCATAGAAGCAGATATAGAGATGATAAAAACAGTGATAGATAATCGTATAGAAAATAGACAAACGATAGAACAACAAGATATTGATCAAGAAGTAAGATATGCTATCAGAAACAAGATGAGATTATGTGAGTGACTTCCCTTCGAAATCGGAAGCTTGAGCTCAATGAAATGGAGGCCAAGTGACGAGGATGATCAAACCAATGTGTTGCAAACTGTCCCAAATGGTGAGAAACTCAAAAACGTAATGGAAGAGCTATGTAGATGAAGAATGCTTAGAGAAAGTGACCAAGATTGTGAAGAAGACCAAATGGAGGTTCAAAATGGGATTATAATGGCTAGAAGTCCAATCCGGGCATCAATGGGCAGTGGAATCGGGAGTTGCACTGCAAGGTGACAATTTGTAATGCCTCAACAACACTTTGCATGTCTGTGAATTCACGGATGAGTGTGCGCTACGTGAACGTCTTCATGGCGTAAAGCCTCCTAGGTTGTCCAAGCCGCATGGCTGAGATTCTGAGCGGATAGTAACGAGGAAGGATGAATGGAGCCAGAAGGATTACGTGGAATTTTGAGTTTTAAGCTAAGGTAGAAGCATGGCATAATTGTAAATTACACAGGGGTGCAAATTTATGACATTACTTTTTTTCCCCACATAAGTGAGCATATCACAATAGACAGATGCGAGATAAAGTAAAAAGAACTTACCAGACTTACCTGTGGGGATTTTGTTCGCATAGGGTTTCCCCCAACAAGGAATTCTCGAATTGTTGTTGAGCCACATCCAGCACGCAAGCTGCATATGAGCATGCTAGATGATGAAGACAACCTGTTGACAAAGACCATAATGGTACGTCAATATGGGTGGCAAGTCATGTTACAGTCGTGTTTTAGTTTCTTTGTTTGTGTCTTTGCATTTATTTCATTTTTCCTTTTAGTCCTCTTTTTCTTTTTTTTACTTCTCCCTCCTGGTTGGTGGCTTGTTTTCTCCTTTTATTACTTTCTTACTTCTTTGCGTGCTCCCTTTCTTACCCCCTTCTTACATTTCTTGAGTTGGCTCTAGTCTGGTACTTGCATCTCTAATTTCTTGCATTCTCTTTCATCCTGATGATGGATCACGGAGTGTGATCCGAAATGTTGATGTTAAAAATAACTTACACAATCAAATCCAAAAACTGTTACTTGCAATTCTAATGAATTGTGGAAATCTGATTACATTAACCTCTTTGTAAACAATGCTTCATCTCTAATGAGGATTCCTTCTTGGATGTTCTTGATCACTTTCCTCAATCAAGTTGATTCTTCATTCGATTTATCAAAAAATTCCTTCCCCATGACCACTGCACCATACCATCGGGGAAAGTAATATGCCTCAATTTCTCTTCTCACTCCATTATCCATCAATGCTTGCTTGGGAATTTCCATCAATGCCTCCAAGCGTGGAATGGTCTCATCCTGGTAAATATTTGTATCCTCCCACACCTAATTTGCACACTGTATTCTGCCAAGGATAGCCAGAGTTCTTCCATACATCTGGGCTAAATCCTCAATGAACTTATATGCGGCATCATAAACATTCTTCACCCACCTTTTGGTGCCTTGGGTGAATTTCCTCATTTCTTGAAGGCCATCAGCTGATTCCTTTACAAGAACTGTAGGGGGAACAAATGTTTGATCTTCCAGACTAGATGGATGTGTTAGGCGTTGTAGATATCAACACAAAGCCTTGGTTCTCGCTTTTCAATCTTTGGTATTTTTCTTCCATCTTCTTCATCTATTCTTTTAATGCCTGGTGGAACCGTCAAATTCTTCCATCACTTGTATCTTAGTCACATGTCCCAGGTCAATGGTTGTTATATCATATTATTCTGAAGTAATTTAATCATTGGCCTTGTCAGTCCTTGGTACTGCTACATGTAAAACTCTGGATCCTAACTCATCTTTGGTGATTTTGGTGAATTTCTTTGCCTTGCTATTCTCTGTTTGAATCATAAACTCTTGAAATTCTAGTGCAGGATCAATTGCTTCCACAGGATCCTTTCTCATTCTCTCCCTTAACCATTATGAAGTAGTTGACTGTTGGTCACACATTTATAACTATTCTGGCTTGTGTATTATTTCTTCATGGAACTCTTCATCAGGAATGAGAATTTCTAGATTTCCCAAGTCTTCAAATAACATTGTGTTGAGGCATTTCTGGATGTGAAGATCCATTTTTGAAAGAGGTCTTGCTCTTCATTCCTCTACTAGGAAAATTCTCTAGAAGCATTGACATTTTGTCTATCTTGTGCTTTTGGAGTCATCTGGCATTCTTCCTGTGATTCTCTTCTTGTGTTGGATCCAATGGTTTCCCCTGTAAAGAGATAAACTTCTTATACACTTGAGGAACTGCTAGGTGATGATCATATTACCTCTGGCCATTGTCTTTTCTATGGAGGCCTTTCACTTGGGACATCTTTCCTGTCCCTTCTTTGATTGCATATCTTGGGTAATACTCTTCCCTTTCCTGTGTTCTACCTTTTCTTGTGGATTCTCTTCTTCGACTCCAACTTCTAATGATTCCTCAGTTTTACCATCATGCGATTCCTGATCCCCCATCAGGTCCTAAATCGAGCAAGCATTCCTTGTTTTCAATTTTGCTAATATGACACTCAACCCAGAATCTTGTGAATTTGTGACTGGTCTGGATAATGTATCAGGATCCATTATATCAAGTCCAAACCAATTGGGCGGTTGAATGGACTTATTTTTCTCCTTCTCCAAATTAGCTTGAACTGCGTTCAAATCCTCTTCTTGATCTAGAACTAGATGTATTTCACATATTCTGATAACCTTGAGTGATATTTTGGAATACATTCTCCTCCTAATTTCATAATCATCTTTAGTATCAGCCAATAATCCTTGATTTGTATCCTATACCTATACTTTCTGCTAACCACCAGTCTTATTCTATTATAGGGGTCAAAATTTGACCTTGTATGAAATGAGAGATGATAAAATTGTAATTCTTTTGTTGGCAATGATGGGCACACTTCATAAAAATTTCCCATGATGATTGGGAATTGAAGTCCACCCTTCCTCTTCTTCTAAATTTTATTATAAGTTGTCAATCGCCTTGTAACCTCTAGTAGCACCATCTTATCAGTCGGGTATCTCGAAAGCTAGTAGTGATAGGAAGAGAACCCTTGAAGTCAAATGTAGGTGAATCTTGGGAACTGGATGAACCACGAGTCGTATTTTTGTATCAATTTTATTTCTTTTTGTGATAGCCACATGTAAACGCCACCTTGATGAGATCTAACAATATGAATGGTGAAGGTGTCATTGGCTCTCTGGAAATTAGCAGTATTATATAGGAGCATCTGAGCATAGCATTAGTACGCCTTGAATTGTCCTGGACCACATCGTATGGGTCCCCTGCACTTAAAACTTCATAACTGGTTATTCTTGCTTAACATGTATACAATGTAGGAGCTCATATAAAAAGACTAGAAATATTCCAAATTCCTCAATTGCTCATCTAGGTTGTCACTAATTAATCGGGACCAATCCACAACCTTCGCTACATCCGTCACATTTTCAATGAAATAGAACATCCATGGCTCGAAGATGAATGATCATGGGCATCCCATGATTCGGCTCAACATCACAAGATTACTATATTCTTGTTTGAAGTTTATCCCAACAAGCTGCTTGAGCTTCTTGGAATGATAAGGCTTAGACTTCTTCATCCACTTGCGGTTGATGACTTCTGCACATCCATCTACTCCGGAATCATAGAGCCTTAATGCCCTCTCCTTTGTTTTGTATACCATGGAATGATAAGTTGGAGTCCAGAATGCTGCAGCAATCGCTTTCGGGGTGAGATTTGCCAACAGCTTGCTTTCAGGAGCCAAAATTGATCTTTTCTCAGAATTATAATACTTTGCACGTTCAACGATCAATTCTAGGTAGTGGATAGCAAGAGGGAAACAAGTTTCTATCACAATTTCTCTTCTAGTCATCTTCTTAGCTTAAAAATGACGGAAGATGTCCTTCATAGCCAGACATTCTTCTTCTGAATTCATCCAGATTGTGAGTTCTCGGGCTGGTGTCGCTGACTTCTTTCCACTTTGACACAATCGGCGACTCTGGGAGGTATCCTTTGATCTTATCTTGACATGCTTGTCACCTTTGATTCCGCCATCTAACATCCTACAAAACAAAATAATCAACATAAGAATTGTGTCAAGGAATTTTAAATCTATCATGAAACTAATTTCATACTTTGCATCCAAACTTGGAATGATCTTGAACCTCGGAAGAAAAGAACTCCCTGACTTTTAACCTCACTCTGAATTTGCCTTTCCTTTCAAACACATGTGCTCTTGACTTGTATTCTTCAACCTGAGATGTGATAAATGAAACTCGACACCTCATTAAATAGAGAATTTCCCCCTCTGTTGCCAAGTTAGCACTTGAGTACTTTTAACAACTCATTTAATACTTTCCAAAATATCTTTCGGGTTTCCATTCTTGGGAGGAAATCTGACTTGTCTCTTCAATGGACCCCACAAGTTGTGAAAATATCACTTATGTTTTGAATTCCATGTGTTATGCCCCCTTTTGTTTTAAAAAAATTCACTTTTGGCGTTCAAATCTATCTCTTTACCATTTCATCCTTGGGCGCATTCTAGACATGGAGAAGGATTTTCTCCACACTTCATCAATTTTCATCATTTTGTGTCATTTCCATCTTGGGTGCATTCTATACATGCAAGAGGATTTTAGATTTGGGAGACAATTCCTTGGACTTGGCAAATTCGCACTCATGAGAGCACCCGGGCTTTAGAGGAGGATTTTGCTTTTGAAGAAGAATTCCTTGCACTGAGTGGAATTGTGCCCATGAGCACACCTAAGCTTGGAGGAGAATTTTTCCCACAATCAAATTTTGGTCATTAGATGCTCTTTCCAATCCTGGACGCATCCTAGAGGTCAAGGAATTTTCCTCGCCTTGGTGAAATTTTGAATGTCTTGTCACCTTGAGCGCATTTGAGAAGAGGAGGAATTTGGAACTTGGAAGGAAATCCTTGCACGTGGTGGAATTGAGCCCATGGACACACCTGAGCCTGGGAGGAACTTTTGGATTTAGGAAGAATCCTTTTTCATGGTGGATTCCTTCTCCTGGGCGCATTTTTGAGGAGGAGCAATTTTGGAGTTAAGGAGGAATCCTTCATCATAATGAATTCCCTATCTTGGGCACATCTGGGAGGCAGTGAAGGATTTTGGATTGTGGTCATGCCTTAGCTAGATTTCCTCATTTTAGCCTTTCACTTCAACTGACTTGAACCTGGATATTCTATGTTTCTTTCGTAGTCAATGCTCACCTGTTGCCAAAAAAAGACCTAAAAAAAGTAAGTTCGTACAAACTCAAAATTAGGCCAAATGAAGACATAGTGAAACTTACTAAAAATACACTGTCAAAAATAGTAAGTTCATCCAAGCTCAAAATTAGGCCAAATGGAGACACAGTGATAACTTACTAAAAATAAACACTGCTAAAAATAGTAAGTTCATCAAGGCATGTAAGATTTCACTAGTAGGCCCTTTGAAAGGTCTATTTCCTTTCCATAGTCAAATTGCACTATCCCCTTAATCACAAAACTTCCTCTCTCAAAGTCAAAGGCAAATGACAGTTGATTCCAGACTTAAGATAAATCATCAACACCCATCCAAAACATTTGAAACTTTGGGAAACTATTCCAAACTAACAAGAACTCAAAAGAAAACAACCAAGTGGGAAAATAGGCGGTCCCCATTTGCAATGGGGTGATCTGTGAAAAGGTCACAACACGACCATAGCAGTTCGGATCTCACCCCTAGTTGGGACGACTTCCCTCAAAATTGCTTCGAAACTAATCCTATGAGGGGTGGGAATTTTGATCCTCAATAGGGATTTGCCTTGAGTGATATGTTTAAGCCCCCAAAATCAGGGCGAAAATCCACCTTGCATTCATATTTTCATCAAGTACAGGTCAGCATTTCACCTTGTGTTTGGACAAATGCTCATGTAGGTTGAAAATATGATGCTCAATCGGAGTTGCCCACAACCTAGGTCTGTAAGAACCCTCTCTAGTTCTAACTCTGACAAGCACTGAATTGTTTCAATTTTTGTTGTTTGATTTGATGAATGAATGTGGTATATTTGCAATGTTTGATATGACAATATAATGCAACAAATAAAAAATATTACAGTAATAATTTTCCAACTGAAATCTGAAATTGCATTGAAAATACACAGCTGAAAATTCCAAATTTTTATATCAGCTTGAATACTCAGAATTTTGACAATATATTGACAATCCAGTTCATTAAATAACCCCTATTATCTAAAATAACAATACCTAGAAAATCTAGGAGTTACATTAATGAACTCACAGCTAATACATGCCTGAAAACCCTCTGAAAGGATGAAAAACAACACCAGATGAATTCTTTAATAAACAAATGCTTGTAATCTAATTTATAGTTGTACCCATAATATCTTTACAATCTATAGTTCATAAACCTTCAAACGCATGCTCAAACCCTCGTCAAAAATCTTCAAAACTTCACCGATTAAGCTCAAACATGACTTCTGTATAAAGCCATCGCCGGATTGCACAATTAGTTGGATATTTCAAAAATTCAAAGTGTTGAAGCCTATGTAGAAATTACATTTCCACCATGCTGAAATTATTCAAACCCTTGTTTCTTCACTGCATCCAAACTTGGAATGATCTTGAACCTCGGAAGAAAAAAACTCCCTGAATTTTAACCTCACTCTGAATTTGCCTTTCCTTTCAAACACATGTGCTCTTGACTTGTATTCTTCAACCTAAGATGTGATAAATGAAACTCGACGCCTCATTAAATAGATAATTGCCCCCTCTATTGCCAAGTTAGCACTTGAGTACTTTTAACAACTCATTTAATACTTTCCAAAATATCTTTCGGGTTTCCATTCTTGGGAGGAAATCTGACTTGTCTCTTCAATGGACCCCACAAGTTGTGAAAATATCACTTATGTTTTGAATTCCATGTGTTATGCCCCCTTTTGTTTTAAAAAAATTCACTTTTGGCGTTCAAATCTATCTCTTTACCATTTCATCCTTGGGCGCATTCTAGACATGGAGAAGGATTTTCTCCACACTTCATCAATTTTCATCATTTTGTGTCATTTCCATCTTGGGTGCATTCTATACATGCAAGAGGATTTTAGATTTGGGAGACAATTCCTTGGACTTGGCAAATTCGCACTCATGAGAGCACCCGGGCTTTAGAGGAGGATTTTGCTTTTGAAGAAGAATTCCTTGCACTGAGTGGAATTGTGCCCATGAGCACACCTAAGCTTGGAGGAGAATTTTTCCCACAATCAAATTTTGGTCATTAGATGCTCTTTCCAATCCTGGACGCATCCTAGAGGTCAAGGAATTTTCCTCGCCTTGGTGAAATTTTGAATGTCTTGTCACCTTGAGCGCATTTGAGAAGAGGAGGAATTTGGAACTTGGAAGGAAATCCTTGCACGTGGTGGAATTGAGCCCATGGACACACCTGAGCCTGGGAGGAACTTTTGGATTTAGGAAGAATCCTTTTTCATGGTGGATTCCTTCTCCTGGGCGCATTTTTGAGGAGGAGCAATTTTGGAGTTAAGGAGGAATCCTTCATCATAATGAATTCCCTATCTTGGGCACATCTGGGAGGCAGTGAAGGATTTTGGATTGTGGTCATGCCTTAGCTAGATTTCCTCATTTTAGCCTTTCACTTCAACTGACTTGAACCTGGATATTCTATGTTTCTTTCGTAGTCAATGCTCACCTGTTGCCAAAAAAAGACCTAAAAAAAGTAAGTTCGTACAAACTCAAAATTAGGCCAAATGAAGACATAGTGAAACTTACTAAAAATACACTGTCAAAAATAGTAAGTTCATCCAAGCTCAAAATTAGGCCAAATGGAGACACAGTGATAACTTACTAAAAATAAACACTGCTAAAAATAGTAAGTTCATCAAGGCATGTAAGATTTCACTAGTAGGCCCTTTGAAAGGTCTATTTCCTTTCCATAGTCAAATTGCACTATCCCCTTAATCACAAAACTTCCTCTCTCAAAGTCAAAGGCAAATGACAGTTGATTCCAGACTTAAGATAAATCATCAACACCCATCCAAAACATTTGAAACTTTGGGAAACTATTCCAAACTAACAAGAACTCAAAAGAAAACAACCAAGTGGGAAAATAGGCGGTCCCCATTTGCAATGGGGTGATCTGTGAAAAGGTCACAACACAACCATAGTAGTTCGGATCTCACCCCTAGTTGGGACGACTTCCCTCAAAATTTGCTTCAAAACTAATCCTATGAGGGGTGGGAATTTTGATCCTCATTAGGGATTTGCCTTGAGTGATATGTTTAAGCCCCCAAAATCAAGGCGGAAATCCACCTTGAATTCGTATTTTCATCAAGTATAGGTCAGAATTTCACCTTATGTTTGGACAAATGCTCATGTAGGTTGGAAATATGATGCTCAATCGGAGTTGCCCACAACCTAGGTCTGTAAGAATCCTCTCTAGTTCTAACTCTGACAAGCACAAAATTGTTTCAATTTTGGTTGTTTGATTTGATGAATGAATGTGGTATATTTGCAATGTTTGATATGACAATATAATGCAGCAAATAAAAAATATTACAGTAATAATTTTCCATCTCAAATCTGAAATTGCATTGAAAATACACAGCTGAAAATTCCAAATTTTTATATCAGCTTGAATACTCAGAATTTTGACAATATATTGACAACCCAGTTCATTAAATAACCCCTATTATCTAAAACAACAATACCTAGAAAATCTAGGAGTTACAATTAATGAACTCACATGTAATACATGCATGAAAACCCTCTAAAAGGATGAAAAACAACACTAGATGAATTCTTTAATAAAAAAATGCTTATAATCTGATTTATAGTTGTACCCATTATATCTTTACAATCTGCAGTTCATAAACCTTCAAATGCATGCTCAAACCCTCGTCAAAAATCTTCAAAACTTCACCGATTAAGCTCAAACATGACTTCTGTATAAAGCCATCGCCGGATTGCACAATTAGCTGGATATTTCACCAATTCAAAGTGTTGAAGCCTGTGTAGAAATTACATTTCCACCATGCTGAAATTCTTCAAACCCTTGTTTCTTCACTTCACCCAAATCAACAAAAAACAAATGCACAATAGAATGATTTGTTTTTTGGCACAAGCAATGCTTTTATAATAATAAAAGATATCTTCTTCAAGACACCAAAAGCAAATAGCTTCTCTCACACACTTTCACTAAAGAGCCTTCATCAATACACTTTTCAATTAGAAGTCCTTGTTTAATAACTTTGAATTAATAATATAGCTCCAAAGTTAAAAGCTTCATGAAGACACTTTTCACTTAAAAGGCTTCTTCAACACACCTTTCACTTAAAAGCATTGCTTTTAAGACTTAGGATTATATTACATGTGAATTAATGATTAAATAATAATTTGGCCACTAAAATAATAATAACTCCCAAAATACTTATCCTTTAAATATGTCATCTGAAACAGGAGTCACACCTAATATTTCCCCACGTGAACAAATGCACTTTCCAAAAATAGAAAGGGTCCTTCTCGATCAACCTCAGACTTACTATAGATAGTAAGTATATGAAACTAAGCCCAAACAAAGTCCAATCTGAGCCAAACGAAGACCAAACTAGAACCTGCTAAATTCGGGACATTACAAGGTCAGAAACCAAGGTTTTGTTTGGAATCTACATGGGAATAAGGTTGGAAATTAGAGAGTTATTTGGACTACATTGAAAATGCAAGTCAAAAATTAGACTAGTGTTTGGACAAACCACTTGATGCTGGTTGGAAATTAGCAAGGTCTAGGAATTTTTGTCACAAGTAGATCGGAAATCCTATGCTTGTTTGGACAACTGTGCTCATATTGGTCAGAAATTTGGTGCTTGTTCGAACAAAATTCCTCATACAGGTTGGAAATCCACCAAATGTTGGATTACTCCTTCAAAGGAGGTCAAAAATTCAGCTTGGTTTAGGATTCCTTCATTGCGTATTGAGTTGCACTCCCTAATTCATTAGAAATGTTCACCTCGTTCTAAAATCGCACAAGGATAAGTCCAAGAACTAATTGGAAATCCTATGTTCTCTAGGAAAACTTGACTAAAGCTAGGAAAACTCTATGTTGCCAAGGCATGTCATCATAGGAGGTCAGAATTGCACTACTAGTTTGAAATTTTCATTGAATACTTGAGTGAAAATTCACCTTGTTAAGGATTTTTCCCAAGAGGGAGATTGGAGTTTTGACATGTCTTAGGATTTTTCATTGTGTGGAGATCAGAAATTAGATGATTGTTAGGATTCTCATCGAGCACTTCAATCGAATTTCAAAACTTACCAAAATAGGTCGTAAATCTCACATGCTAGGATTTTGTACTGAAACATTGAAATTCCTAACTTCGCTAAGGATCTTGACTTGTAAACTAGGAGTTGGTTTGCATTTTTGATTCCCCATTCTTCTCAAGTGTTCAATCTCTCACATCATGCACCTCTTCATTGCTCAAGTTTCATTCCTTATCAACACACAAGACTTCAAAATCACTGCCAAGCTGAGACTAACCTAAGCAAACCATTAAACTACCAAGGACACCCACATTTTGTCAAATGTCCCCAAAAATGAGAGATATCCCCACTTTGTAGCAGCAAGGGATTATTGAAGAGCACTTAGTTATACAGGTGTGTGAATCGAGCATAACCTAGGATATCAGGTTCGGCCCCCTAGCCCCCCAGACCAGCCATGGTTCGAACTAGTCTGTAATCCTAGTCTAGTCTGCCTATGGGTCAGGACAGGGTCCGGCCCAAAGGGGGCTGGTTCAAACCAGGCCACCTCTGCTTGGACCCGGGCGAACTTGGTTGGGCCATGGTCAAACCAAGGTGGGCCCACAGTCATTTTCAATGCCCAGCTCAATTCTTTTGCCAAATTTAATAGATTTTTCACGTCCACAACCCTAAAAAGTGGATTCTAAAGACTTATGTTGGCTTCTAACTTTCATTTGTGGTGTGCAAATAGGTTATTTTCTCTTGAGGTGGAGCAAATAGGTGGGTGACCAAGAGTTTGGTTGTGCAAGGAGGAGTTGGAAGATTGATTTGTGGAACTTGATCAAGTGTTTGTGCCTCATTCTACACCTTTGCAAACTTCCAATGTGTGGAAGAGGTAAGTTATTTTTTCATTTGATTTTGTTTTTGTTTAATTTTTTAATTGTTTTTCATTTCTCTTTCATTGTCCATAACATCTACCTTTTTTTAATTTTCCATTCTCTTGGTTTATTTTGAATATGTATAAAATGTCTTGTCATTGGAACTACAATGGCATCTACCTCTTCTTCCATAGGCAATAATGAACAACAAAGAATAGATCCCCATTATGATTCTCCTTTGTGGAAGTATGTTGATATTTTAAGACCCCTTCTAGGAGGCGGTACATTCTATTAGAAATGTCAGGGTTGTGATGTAGAAAGGAATAGTTCATATTATCGGGTGGTAGGCCATCTGTGTGGATACCCTGGAAGAGGAGTCAAGAGATACCCCGAAAAAAATGCACCTATACCAAATAAAACAGTATTAAAATACATTGCGGAGCATGAAGCAGTAGAAGAGAGAGAAGCACATAGAAATACAACCACTGGCACTAAAAAAATCAAAGGGAATGCAGCCCCCCACTACAAATATTGTGATAGAAGACCACCCTTTTTATACTACCGTAGTTGAGCCTGATATTGAAACTCTAGCACCGCTTAAACACAAAAGAAAGAGACCTTTGGAAACTTCATTTCAAATTGAAAGTTGGGACATTGCTGACATTGATGTAGAAAGATGCTTATATGCAAATGGGATGCCTTTCAGTGTTGTTTGCTCCCCATTCTTGAAGATGTTGAAAAGTGTCAATGAAGCTCCAAGAGTGTATAAGGGCCCCGATTATGAGAAAGTATGTACCAACTTGTTCGATAGAGAGGTCAAGAGGGTTGAGGATGCATTGAATCTTGTAAGGGATTCATGGATTGAGACAGGGGTATCGATTGTTTCAAATGGATGGAAAGATGCAAGAAATCCTCCCTTGATCAATGTCATAGCAGTGTCCCCTAAAGGGGCAATATTTTTGAAATCCATGGATTGTGAAGGACAAGTAAAAGATGAGTCATTTATTGTTGATATTCTCATCTCCGTCATTGAACAAGTGGGACCTAGAAATGTTGTCCAGGTCATAACGGACAACACAAAGAATTGTAGAGTGGGTTTGTTTGTTGAAGAGCAATATTAGCATATCTTTTGGACACCTTGTGCGGTCCACTCACTCAATCTTATGCTACAAAAGATTGGGAACAAAATTGGGTGGATCAAAGAGGTGTATGCAAAGGCTAAGGACATCTAGATGTTCATCAAAAACCACCACATGAACCAAGGAATTTTTAGAATATTCTCACATTTGGAGCTATTGAAGGTAAGTGAACTTGAACTTGAAGTAGCAATTTAATTTTAAAAAATAAAATTAGTATTTTACAATTTCTGATTTTTATGATCTGATTGTGTAATGTGTATTCTTTTTTAAAGTTTGTCTCTAATAGTTGTATTTTTTTGTTCTAATTTTTCTTGCAAGTTGCTGAGACGCATTTTGCATCAAACATAATCGTCTTGAGATGACTTGTGAAAGTGAAAAAGGCACTTTGCAATATGGTGATCAACAATAATTGGTCTATATAGAGGCAAAGCAACACTGAGAGGGCAATAGGAATTAAGAAAAGAATATTGGATGACTCATGGAGGGAATGTGTGGAGTATGTCCTTAAGTTCATCGAGCCCATTTAAATGTGCTTCACTACACTAACATGGATAGGCCTTGCCTTGGAGAGTTGTATGATGGAATAGACTCAATGCTTGAGAAGATGAAACAAATCATAAATGAGAAAGAGAAAGATCCTGAGGAGACCTTCAAACAAATGCAAGCAATTGTTGCAGAACGATGGAACAAGATGACCACTCCTCTACATTTGCTTGCCTGTGCATTGACACAAAAATATTATGTGATGACCCTATTTTTAGCAGGTTGTGGCAGTGACCGGGTCAGCTCATCATCACGACCCTCGTGAGCTGATTCAGAGTTTTGAGGGTCCCAGTTGATAGACTTACTATTTTTAGTAAGTTAGTTGGTCAGTTTCCATTTCTGATAGGGCAGTACCGGCAGTGGTCCATTCTCTAGACGATGTTCAGTTATTCAGTTTCTTGGACTGGGGACTTACTATTTATAGTAAGTCTATATTTGGTAGTTGTCATTTATGGTAGGGCAGTGATGAGCATGGTGGTCAGTCAGTATGGCAGGTGTTGCAGGAATCATCGTCAGAATTATATTTAATAATTACTTCTATTAATTAATAACAATATTTTATTAATTAATATTAAGACGATATTATAATAATAATACTTTATTGTTATTATAATGTTTTGGAAGTTTATATTGTAAAGGGCAGTTAACTGATGATGGTTTTTGGGAAACTTTGGAGACCAAGGAGTTATAAATACAGGCTCATTTGTGAAGTAAATCATCTATTGAATATTGCTCATTGAATTTCTTCTTGGGAATTGTTCCTACTTTCTGTGCCCTAGCCAGGGTCAAATTAGTTGATGGAATACTGATTCTTCTTCATCTAATCCATGATCGATTGTTGTTGTATGATCAGTCATCTCCATTTGATTGCGGATGTACAATCAACGGTTGCTTCTTCATGCTGATATATACGAGAAGATCTGAATTATGAAGCTGATTGTTTTGAACTGAAGACTTGCATAAGAGGTCTGAATTATTGGTTCCATCGAATTGATTTGTATCCACTGTTTGTATTGCTGGATGTGGACACTGAGTGTTTGTACTACTGGAAGAGGTCGATTCACTTTCTTGGGAAAAAGAAAGAACACTTAGAAAATTTGATCCAATCCTACCTTGGTTGGGAATCGAATTTCATTATTGGATTAATCTATTTTTGTCGGCATTCAACCCCAGGCCGCATCTTCTAGTTGAAAACACTATTTTCAGAATGGGTCACACTTTATTCATACAGGCCATGCCAATCTGTGGAGCTGTGCATGGAAAATGGGGGCAAGCAGCCTAAGAGTATAGTGGTGTTGCCACTGTATCCATACAGGCTGCGTGAGGAAGAGGAGGTAGCTCGCAGGTGGGAGATTACACCCCTACGTGGACACAAGGGAGAGCCAACCACTTTGGTGTAGGGATGTGGCTATCTAAGGGCCATCCACCATTGTTACAGGCAGCCATTAGCTGCTGTATATTGCATACAAAGGAGGGCAGAATAGAGTTGATAGACCACGTTGAAGGGAAATAAGGTGGTGTCAACTACTGCAAAGATTGTTAATGGCGACAGATTGGAGGTGTGGGTTAGTTTACTGAAACAGTAGTAGCAGCTGGGGCAAACCACGTGGCCTCTTGAAATATCCCAAGTGGATATTTACTTTGCTACTGCTATAAATTTTACTTATATAATTATTTTCTCCTGTAATTGTTTTGATTATCTTGCATAACTAGATGGAAGTTGCAAAAGGAATGATTTCATTTGATATTTTCAGAATAATGAGATATAATGTAGAAGCAAAATAGCAGTGAATTGATAGTAATAATAGTGAATTTATACAAGCATATGAAATTCTGGAAGTACTTCTATTTGTACCAATAAGTGTAATATCAAATCAAATGCAGTGTGGTACCTCCAATACAATCAGCGTTTGGATGTATAAGCTGCTAGCAGCTACAAACTCTAACAATTCTGCACACAAAATCCAACGCCCAACTGATATAGATGGTTGTACGTCTCTACTCCCAATGGCCCACGCCAAAAAGATACAACTGTTGAACGCTGCAAAGATAACCTCTAGTTTCTCATGCCAATGATATGATTTTCTATAGTAATGCCATCAATATCAAATCCTTGTGTAAGAACTAGCAAAATCTGATCCAGTTGAGGGATACGTCCCAACTCAATCAACTCTCAGCCTAGGGTTTGACGTCCTAGTGAGGGAATGTTCAATCCAGAGCTAAATGCCACAATATGTTTTTGAAAATGTTCAAAGAATGACCCAACTTCTCCTTTTATCTCCCTCTCAAAGCCAATCGAACCCTAAAGGAAGAATATGTCTTTTTTCTTTATTATAAAATGGCATGTTTTAATTAAAGGCTTTAATGTATAGGAAAAACACCCCTTTACCCAATTAACATAACTCAAAGTGTCGAAAGGTCTCTGGAAGATGAAAATGATTTAGATTAAGTCAAGACCTTTCCAACCAGCTATAACACATAGGCCTATCTGACCAGAATAAGCCAAAAATCCCTTATTACTCCAGTTAGCTATATAAATAGCTTTATTTTAATTTAATTAAACACAAACTTAGGAAATATTTAAATATATCCCAAGTAGCCAAGGAATACTCGAGACGCCCCAAAATGCTGAAGCTGAATATGTCACCTGCCTATGATTGATGTCGGTCAACCTGGAATAACTGGCAGTCTCATCCCTAAAATCTAGGGATGCTCCTAGAAACTAGGAAACATACCGAAATCTCCTGAAATTGAAACCAAGGGATGACCTTATAGAACCTCAAATCTGGAAGCTGATACCATCTCCTAAAAAGTAGGAATTCCCCTACTAAAAAGTAGGAACTGCCTCCTAAAATCAAGGAACTGCACTGCAACACTATATTTACCACCATGTCGCCTATACAGACTGATGCCGAATGAGATGGGTCAACTGGCAGTCCCATCCCTAAAATCTAGGGATGCTCCTAGAAACTAGGGAACACACCTTGTCATCCTGAAATTGAAACCATGGAATGGTCCAGTGGGACCTCACATCTGGAAACTGCCACATCCTCCTAAAAAGTAGGGATATCCCCTAAAATCTAGGAACTGCTCCAAACTGGCTCAAAACTGCTTGTAAGGCCAAAATCCAGTCACTGTATGCACTGAATGAGTCCCTATCCATCTCCGATAGCCTACAAGACTCCAATGATAGGCCAACTCCTCCGTCTCTGATGTCCACTCTAGAAAGGGGACATGACAATCATCCCTTCCCAGAGATTGTTTGTCCTCAAGCAATCACCAGAACAAGAAACATCACAATCCACCTGATCCCACAAAACATTGTAAGCCATGCCCCTGGCACAACATGCAGACTCCTGTAGCATCATCTAAAGAAAAAACGGGATGACTCTGTAAAGAGACCCATAACAACCACTCACCCACACTCCCGTACTGAATTTGTCTCTGCTCGGATCCCAAGAGAAATGAATCTCATAACCATCATGTACAAAGATGAATGGGTGACCAATATCGCTGCCACACTGATACCATTGAAATTCCCCTACACACCCTACTTCACTATACTGAGTGTGTAAAGCATCTGCCTGATAGCGAAGCATATGGCCAAAAGTATCTGTATCCAAACTAGGGAATCCTCTCGCTGCACATCTGCCAAGCAAATCACTATCTTGCAAGTCACCTCCCATTGAATTGCAACACCCAACACCTGAGGTCAAAGGAAAACCATCCCATAAATGATGGTACCATACTGGGGCCAACCCACACCTACGTGCAACCAAATCCTCTACCTGTGGATCGAAGGAAAAATAATGAGCATTCCTCGCTGTGTAACAGTGATAAAATGCTCTGATCTCTGGCAGAGGCTCGTCATCAACAACCTGAAAACCCGAAGAGGGCTCAAACCTCTGAGTCTGTCTAGCTAACTGAGTAGCCATACTATCAAGTCTCGCAACATACCTAACAACATGGTCTCTATCATGGAACATCTGCATGTACTCAGACTTAAGTGTTGATAAAGCCCTCAATATGAACTTGAAGTCACTCAAATGAGTACCAGTCCTAATGCCATACTGCCTCTCCCCAAACTCCACTTGCCAAATGAGGTACTCTACATAACTATAAGTATAGTCATAGCGAGATAGAGTGGATTCAACCTGTTCACCATTGACTCTCAACTGATGTCTCCATCCCCTTGAAGTAGCACTAGGCTGGTCACTCATAGCTCGGTGGGGTGAATCAAAAGAAATAAACTCTATGCCAGAACTGGATGATGCCTCAACCAACTCATGTGAAGATGATGTGGTGTGATTAACTGCAATCTAACATCTCTTTGAAGTCTCTGCCACTGCCATCTCAAAACTCTCAAGGATCTGCTCTGCATCATCAAGCTTAGAACTAGCTACCAGAGGATCTGACACTTTAGTAATCCCTCCAGCATCTTTCACAGTTACCCTCATCTCATCAGTAACTGCAAAGCTCAAGGCATGAGTAGATGTAACTGCATCCCCATCACATTTACTATCCCCAACTGTGGATGTCATCATATCACCAATCACCACTATGTGTATCTGCACTGGAATAGGTACTGGTGTAGACCGCAATCTATCTAACTCTACAGTCACCTCTGGTAAACATCCTTGTGACTCTCGGAGAGCCAACAGAGTGCCCTCTAAAGCCATAAAAGATGTTTGAGCTCCTGAGTAAGCTCACTCACCTCCTCCTCTCTGTCCATTAGAGCCTCGTATGTCGTACTCCCCCACTCAACTAAGTGATCTCGGTCGGCTACCAGCTGTAAATAATACTGTCACAAAATCCTAACAGCCTCTTGTAAGGAATGAATCTCTGTCAAGGACAGGTAACAACTGCCATGCTCATCATCCATAGGAGCACCCCATCCATGAATAGCTAGTAGCTATCGAGCGGCATCAAAATGCTCGAGTGCGGTAACAATATCATGCTCGCTGACTCTCAACTGACTAGTCACATGATGACTCTAAATAATAGGCCTCCTATGCATCACCCCTTGCACACTGTCTGTACTGTGAATAGGAGTGATAACCAACATAATCCTCTCAAAAATACTATCCCCCAGTGTGCTGTCATCTGAGCTCTGAGAACTAACAACTGAACTCCCATCCTCAAATAGAGTACTAGCAGCTAACACATCTCCATCAAACTCCTCTATACCCGAGGAAGCTGCTATAGAATCTACCTTCTCAACACACTCAACTACCCCATCCTCTGTAACCGCTAAACCATCCAGACCTCGGGACCCATCTGCACTCACCAACAACTCAGAGTGCTCTCCCAAGGTCTGATACTGACATGACTCCCTACTAGTGGAGTCATCCTCAAGAGTCACATAGGAAGTATCTGAAGCAAACCAAGACGCTAGCAAGGGCTCTACCTCCTCAGGTGACCCAGACTGAACCTCATCTGACTCCCTCTCCTCAAGGCGGTCCTCAAAAGTGGTATCCTCCTCCTCTGGCGATCCAGAGTCCACCGTCATATCCTCTAGTACTACAACACTCCCACTATCAACAACTCCCTCAACATCGATCATAGGACTATCCTCCCGGCAAACTGAACTGGAGCCACTAGATGTCTCTATAATACAATCTGGTACAGTACGAACATCAACTGTAGGTGTCAACTCCTGCTGTATCACCGAACCATCAACTGAGTGCTGAGTCTCCATGCAATTCTTGGCCTGTGTCACTGTCATGTGCTCATCCACTAAGATAGGTAATGATCCTACAATAAACGTGTGGGGTAACTCAACTGGAGGGGCACTAATCTGAGGAACTGATGCACTAGGCCCACATGCAGCTGTGAAATCATCCTACAGGTCTCTCCTGACCTCCCTCGCCGCGTCAACCTATCTTGTATCTTGTGTCTTGCGAGAAGAAGATATGTACAAGAGTGAAACCATATATATAGTTGCCTTGTCAATGGTAGCCAGATCTGACAATTGTTCACTAAGTTTGTTCTGAATATCCTGACTACGATCCCACTGTCTACCCAAGGCATCAGTTTGTCTTTTAGATTCAGACAAAATTTTTGATGGTTTTTTATGCCTAGCCATTATTGTCTTACCAGCTGTCAACTGAAAGCATAAATGTGTAGGCTAACAACTACCCAGTTGTTGATATTAATTATCAAAACCTTTTATCAAATACCCATATGCTGGAATGATTTATCAAAACTTTTTATCAACTACCCAGTTGCTAAAGTGAATTATTATAACTTTTTCTGCAGTCACCTGTGACAGAATCCCACAAACCCTACAGGCTGGCAGGATGTAGGCTCTAATACCACTGAAATATCCCAAGTGGATATTTACTCTGCTGCTGCTATAAATTTTACTTATATAATTATGTTCTCCTATAATTGTTTTGATTATCTTGCAGAACTAGATGGAAGTTGTAGAAGGAATGATTTCATTTGATATTTTTAGAATAACGAGATACAATGTAGAAACAGAATAGCAGTAAATTGATAGTAATAATAGTGAATTTATACAAGCATATGAAATTCTAGAAATACTTCTATTTGTACCAATAAGTGTAATATCAAATCGAATGAAGTGTGGTACCTCCAATACAATCAACATTTGGATGTATAAGCTGCTAGCAGCTACAAACTCCAACAATTCTACCCACAAAATCCAACACCCAACTGATATAGATGGTTGAACGTCTCTACTCCGAATGGCCCACGCCAAAAAGATACAACTGCTGAACGCTACAAAGATAACCTCCAGTTTCTTACGCCAATGATATGATTTGCTGTAGTAACGCCATCAATATCAAATCCTTGTGTAAGAACCAGCAAAATCCAATCCAGTTGAGGGCTATGTCCCAACTCAATCAACTCTCAGCCTAGGGTTTGACGTCCTAGTGAGGGAATGCTCGATCCAGAGCTAAACGCCACAATATGTTTTTAAAAATGTTCAAAGATGTAAAATATGTCCAAAGAATGACCCAACTTCTCCTTTTATCTCCCTCTCAAAGCCAATCGAACCCTAAAGGAAGAATATGCCTTTTTTTCTTTATTATAAAATGGCATCTTTTAATTAAAGGCTTTAATGTATA